>JAPMOQ010032104.1:1414981-1473488 GCA_026543055.1 Argiope trifasciata
ATGCATCGTTGAATCTTCCCCTTCAATTCACGCATGCTTGGGAGCTTGACAACATAGACCTTTGACTTCAAACAACCTCATATAAAGAAATCCAAAGATGTTAAATCCCATGATCTAAGGGTTGGATCGATTTTCAAATTTTCGAACTGTGACCGTCAGACTTTCATTATTTTATAAATATTGTTGAACAGTAAAAACGCGTTGTTCTATCGTGTAATGCTCTATTTTCACAAACCCTAAACTGTCAGCTATTGAATGGTATTTTTAAGAGGGTTTCCAACACTCTTGCATGAATGGTGTCAAATTCAAATCTTCCGTTAATTAAGAATGCCGTTTATTGTACCAAAATCGAATTCTGCAATAATGCTTTTGGAAGTTATTGCAAAAAAAAAAAGAAATATAGCTTAATTTTTAAGTAATACGCTCAGAGTGTTATATACCAATCTTACTAAATATATTTTTCATTCTCAGTTCAAATGATCTGCCTATAAAACATTAACGGTCAAGTATGCATAACCATCTTCTCTATCATTAATGAGATAGATATTTAAAGCAACTAAATATAGTGTTTTCTCTCAGACATGAAATTATAAGAAGCGTTTGTAATTTTACTAAAAATTTCTATTTTCATTTTTATCAAGTCCTTTTTCTTGCATTTTGCGCAATGTTAGATTTTGTGTTATAAATTCTTTATAGTATATTCACGAAAGCCATTAAAAAGATGAAATCGAATAATTTTATTTTTAAATGTGCTTTAGGTGGTTTCATATATGTATAGATAATTTTTACTCTTATTTCATCTTTAAGAAATCCGCAAAATAAAGAAGCATGTTGTAATTTGAAGCAAAAGAAGTCCAACAACTCAAAATTGAAAAAAATTCGAGAGTTTCAACACTTAAATGAATTTCATTTAAATTTATTTCAGAATGTTATTATAAAAGATGTAACTCATATTATATTATCACGATTTTATCATATTTATTAAATTTTAGATATTCATTTCCCTTGAATAAAAGAGATAAGTGCGCTTTTCTAAGAATATAATTGCACTTCTATATAAAATTAATTTAGTTTTCAATTCTTTTCCTCATAAAGAATAAATTTTAATTTTCCATTGTGAATTTCTTAGAAAAACTGCCAGTAAAGTTTTTTCCTGAAATTAAATTTATAAATTGAACATAGGTTGAAACTTTACCGAGAAAATATTTCAAATTTTGTAATAAAAAAGGGAAAAGAAATTGATATTATAAATCACCTCTCTCTATCTTTTCTCGTTTCTTTCTTTGAACAGAAGTGCACGAATGATCACGTGACGAGATCGGATTGCACGTCACGCTGCCTAGATAGCATTCCCAGGATTTGCGGAAAAGGGACGGATTTGCTTCTTCCAGGAAAATATTAAGTTATACAATATATTCTTTTCACTGTTATTTTGACAAACACAAAGAAATTCATTCTCTAAATGTTCTTATTCAGTTATTGGTATTATAATTTGAGGTAAATAAGAATTTATATTAAGTGGTGATGTTTTGATAGTGTAATAAGGATGATGCTAATCAGCGTAGTTCAAAATAATAATTCAATAATGATGCTGCTTTTAATTAATCACATTGCTGAAATCATTTTCGTTTGTTGCATGTATTATCTGTAGTAAATAAGGATACTTATTCAGTGTAATGTATTGAACACCTAAAGAGTTTAAAAATGATGTTGCCTTTAAAAAAACTCATTTATTAAATCAAAGGAAGACATCAAGATACGTCATCTGCTCTGTTGCAGGACTAATCTAGAGTAAATCAGAATTCTTATTTATTATTAATGTTGCAGACGTAGAAAGCATGTAAGAATTGCGCAGTTTTTAATAAAAACCTGTTTTGGAAGTTTATGAAAAGTATGACAAAACGTGCCATACTCTGTTGAAGCTTCGATGTGAATTAATTTAATTCATCGGTTGTAGTGTGCTGTAGGTTGTAGTGGTAAAAATGAAGTTGCTTTTAAAGAAAGTGTACCATTGAAGGTTGGTGTTAAAGTATTAACATTTAAAATTAATCTCACTGCCATTTCTTGTTTTCACAAAAAATATAATTTACTCGGTTTCGAAAAACTCTCTTTCATTTTTACTTATTTATAATCCCAATTGTTTTGTGAAGGTGCTGAACTGTAATATGCATACTCTTTAGCTTTGTAAATTACATTTAAGATAGTTTTAGATTACAATTTGTCTCCAAATGATTTCAGATTAAAGAATATAATCTAAATTCACTCATTCTAAATATATAAAAACACATGAATTAACATCAGTGTTAAGGCATTCATAAATTCGAATTAGATATTAATCAGAAGCCTATTCAATGATAGTTATATGGGTGTCATGAAAAAAATTGAAATAGAGATTAGATAAGAATTTCAGCTATCAAGATCGTATATCATATTTGATTAGTAGTTTTTTGAGCACGAAATAATATATGACGCTTATAGTTCAGAATGATTTCAGAGCAAAAATTGAATGAAAAAATGTGTAAAGTTTCTTTCTTAAAAACTTCTTTCATAGTTCTGAGTTAGCTTCGAAAAATTATTATTCGAAAATTTAACTTTACGTCCTTGGATTTCTATTGATCAGAATGATTAAAAAAAGTACTTGGAAAGTAAAAATCAATATTTTAACTGTTTCCGAAAATTGAAACGTTATAAATTTCTTTTAATTTTTCCATGATAAAGTACTTTTATTTATATTATAGATCATTCTTTTAAAGCAATTCCAAAACTTCTTACAGATTTTGACCTATAAATTGATTTTTCTCTTGTTATCTGTAAACATGACTGAAATTAGAATGAATTGCTAAGCATTTAAGAGAAGCTTTATTAAAATCCATTCTTGACAATATCGTCACTATATATCGTTGTCCGAAACAAGATAGCCAATATTTTTATAATTCTACTACGATCAAAATGTGTGCCAAAGATGAAAGACATGTCTCCTTTTAGAGATATCTCAAACCTAGAATCAGGCAACGAAAGATGTTTGTTCAAGTTTCAAACTGATTTCACACTTAAAATAGGAAGTATTTCTATTCTCGTCCAAATTATTTCCAGTAATAATGATCACAACACAGATATTATTGCAATCTATTCTGTGTAGATTTGAATAACATGTGATTGTTTGGTTAAATTGAGTGATTAATATGCTCTAACTGAGTATCTGAGTATCTAAGTATCTAGGAATAACTGAGTATCTAAGAAACTTAATTCATGAGGTCGAAGTTACAGAAATGGCTCAGGTAACATTTATCGGTATATTTTAGGTTTACTGGGAATTCAGGGCTGTAATGTAATTAAATACATTGATATCGTGCTGTAAATTTCTATCAATACAATAAATATTCCTCACTGATGCTACAGTTGCTTAACTGACCATATACTGCGATTACAGTTTCTCGTAGTTGTACAGAATAAAAGCACTTTCCACCCAATCAAACTGTTGAAATTCATTAGATAATTTTTGTATTATATATTAGTAGATTTGGAGAAAACTAAAGATTTTGAAGAATAACCGTTCTCTCTATGTCTCCAAATTTCACTATCTTAAAGGCTTTCAAAACCTTTGAAACTGAACTTGTAGAATCCAGTTACAAAAGTACTTAATTACAATATCAAAAAAACAAAAACACATACGATAAAATGTGAATAAGAAATTCTCTATTGTTCATTTAAATTCTTAATGAATTCATTTAAAAATGTAATATATTTACAAATTATTAGATGTTAGATATTCAATTTAATCCAAAAGAGTTCAATATTACTTATAGATATTACCTATTGATGTATTGAAAATCAGTAAATTTTTCTAGGTCTTTTAATAAATAAAAGGTAATAAGATATCTCGTAAAAATATTTTAAAATAAATTTATTAAAATTCAAAAATTATGATTAACAAATAAACTTCTTTTAAACATTATCATTAGAAATACAAAAGCCAGTGTCAACTGTAATAATATATAATTCCTAAGTCCTTACATACAGCGTGGATTTCAGTTAAAATTAATAATGAATGCAGTAAAAAATTAAATATAGTGTTTTTTTTATTAAAAAGTAGACTGCTAGAAAAAATATATAATCTAAATTTCTTTATAGCCATCATCTACTATTAGTCATATTTGACAAAATATTTTGACCTGTTAATGTTTTTCTGATATGAGATGCCTATCCTCTTCTGTTCTAAAAAATGATCCAGATACGAAAATTTTAATTTTATTATTTTAGACCTTACAATAATCCCTTTTTGAAACCAAAATTCTTTATCTTCCATTATTTGATATATATATATTGTTATTTTTCCTTTAGAAAAAGATAGAAAATCATAAATAAAATAAGGGTATTCAAAGATTTATAACTTGGTAAACCTGTTACATGAAACCCTTTAGTTTGAGTAAAATTGAGTGAAATATTTTTGTTTAAAACATTAATGCGCCATAAATCTTTTATTAAACATGAATAATAGAACTGAAAGATTGTATAAAAATTTATATTTTTAATGCATTAATCTATATATTTATCAGCTGATTAAATAAAAAGTATAAATCCTTAGCTTATTTTGATCATTTTTTGGTTTTAAGTAAATACTTTGTACAATAATAATTTTGTCTGTTTAGAAATAAGCTAATGGGCTAAGAGAGTGTTTCTCAACCTTTTAGTATTTACGGCCCAATTTTCAATCCTAATTTTCATCGCGCTTCCTCCTTCCCACCACATACAGGAAAATGTATACATTTGAGTATTTTGGAGCTAAACCTACATTACAACCTTAATTTTAAACTTTACAAATTACCAAGAATACGGAAATTTATTGACATTTTGCAACACCGATTCTCAATATTGAAAAAACAAGAATCCTATGGCTTTTTATTGCTCTTGCGTCCCGCCATGTCGGACATTCTCACGGTTTCGCGAGAAGATTCAATTTGTCTGGAATTTGTCTAGTCAGCTTAAAAGTTTAGTTAGGAGCGTGCGCAGATGTGAACAAAGGTTTTCTTAAAAGGAGAAGGAGAAAGTTCTATGACGCCAATTTCAATTCCAGACAATCTCATTCGAGTCGATCCTTCTATCACTATTGAATCTATTCTGAATGTGTATGTTATATAGATTTTTGTGTAATTGCAATTCACCGTATTAAATATTCATGGCAGCAGACTTATGCAGAATCATGGATAAATTTTTAAGCGGGCGTAAGCGAGAATTAGACGAAGGACAAGCATCAACAAGTACACAGACGAGGGTGGTTCCGAAAATAAAATCAAGAAAATATTCTCAAGAATACTTAAATTTTGGATTCACTAGTACTGAAGTAAATGAAGAAGAAAGGCCCCAGTGTATCATTTGCTCAAAAATGTTGACGGCAGACAGCATGAAACCTAATAAACTTAAAGGACATTTGGAAACGCTTCATAGTGAGTGCGTAAACAAACCCAAAGGATTCTTCGAATTAAAATTAAAATCATATAAAAAGCAAAAATCATTGTTTAAAAAAACTTTGTCTGTGAATGAAAAAGCTTTAATTGCCCCTTACGAAGTTTCATATAAAATATCCAGATGTAAAAAAGCCTCACACCATTGGTGAAGAGCTTATTTTGACAGCCGCAATTGAGATTGTAGAAATTATGTTTGGAGATAATTTTGCAAAACAATTGCAGTCTATACCTCTTTCAAATGATACTGTTGCCCGTTGAATTGCTGATATAGCTGAAGATGTAGAGTTTCAGCTTTTGTCGAAGTTACGTGACAAATTGTTTTCAAGGCAACTCGATGAGGCAACAGATAGTAATAAAGATGCTCATTTCATTGCCTATGTTAGATTTTGTGATGATTTGTCAGTAGTAGAAGAATTACTTTTCTGCAAACCAATAGAGCTCAAAGCAACAGCACTCGCATTATTTGCTATCTTAAAGGATTTTATGAACGAGCCAAACATAGAATGGAAAAATTGCGTCAGAATATGCTTGTGCTTGTGCTTGTGCTTGACGATGGTGCTTGTTCTATGTCCGGAAGATTCCAAAGTATTCAAGCACTTATGAAACAAAAATCGCCACGGTGCATCTGGACACATTGCATGATCCATTGGCTTGCAAAGAAATGAGCCCTGGTTTAAATATAGTGTTAACTACAGTTGTAACCGTAGTAAATTATATAAAAATGAGACCCCTGAAATCAAGAATCTTTTCCGTAATTTGTAAAGACATGGACGCTGTACATTCAGCATTACTATTTTATTGCAAGGCATGATGGTTATCACGAGGGAAATTTTCGCAACGTGTTTATGAATTAAGAGAAGAAATCGCAGTTTTCCTAGAAGAGGCAAACAGACCGGAAGCTGAGAATTTTCGTGATAGTTTATTTGTGATGAAATTGAGCTACATGGTCCACATATTCGAGAAATTAAATAACTTGAATCTTCAACTGCAAGGAGCAAATACACATATATTGGATACGAGGCATAAAGTTAATGCTTTTTGTAGAAAATTGGAACTGTGGAGCAGAAATTTAAAGCAAGAAAACTTAACAATGTTAGCAAATTTGAATGATTGTATTAAAACTTACAAGGCTGAAGAACAACATGTAAAAGTTGGTTTTGCAACCATTGAAAATCATTTAGCAATGCTAGCAAAGAATTTTAAAAAGTACTTTCTTGCTCACGACAAACTGATATCAAGTTACAAGTAGGTGAGGGATCCATTTCAAAATACTCCCGAAGGACTCTCAATTGAAGGGGAAGAAACTTTCATAGACTTCACAGCAAGTTGCGAAACTAAAAGACAATTTAGTAATAAATCCCTCTTTGAATTTCGAGCAGGAGTGGATGGTGAGTTTTCTGCACTAAAAAGAAGGGCATTTCGCATTCTACTACCATTTTCAACATCTTACCTTTGTGAAACTGGATTTTTTGCGATGGCTTCTTTGAAGACAAAATATAGATCTCAGCTAAATATAGAAAAAGAACTGAGAGTGTCTATTTCTAATATTAAACCCTCCTTCGAAAAACTTTGCTCTGCTAGACAGGCCCAAGGAAGTCACTAATAATTATTAAATTTGTTTCTAATTTAGTAATTTGTTTTAATTTAATAAATTAATTAATAAATATGTCTAAATATATTTTGTTTTGTATGTGTGTGTGTGTGTTCTTTCCTTTCAGTCACTTAATCAATTTTTAATAACATTAATAATTGAAATTAACCAAGAAATTTAATTCTTGAAATAATATAGAAAATTAATAAAAGAAGAAAAGAAAATTAATAACCAAATTAACAAGAAATTAACCAAGAGAAAATAACATTTTCTCTTGGATATGCTCTCACCCCACATTAGTGTGCACGAGCTCCCCTAGGGGGACGTGCCCCACAGATTCAGAATCAATGGGCTTAGATTAAAACGTTCATTTCGAAATAATGAAAGCAATCTGGAAACCTTTTAACCTTCACTAAAATTTATTCGTACATTTGAAGCAATGCTTTTTTTAAAAAAATTTCCCTCTATTTCCACATTTTTTCGCTTGATGCTACTTGATCTATACATTAAATTCCTCTGAATTATTTGTTACAATGCAAAAAAACCTAGTATTGTCTCCGGAAAACTTTCTCTTATATTCACTAATAGGTATGTATTATTGACCATTTATCATTGATGAATAATAGTTACAAAAGAGCAAATCAAACCAAAGATGTGCTTAGGACTTATTTATTTCGTGCATCTCGGAAACCAATTTGACAATGTGAATCAAATTTCACGTTTAGATAAGGTTTTACTATTTAAGTTTTTATATATATATTTGCCTCTTACTTGAAAAAAAGTGATTTTAAAAATATAAAATATTTTCTATAACTATTAGATTGAGTATATGCTTATTAATATATATTAGAATAAGCATATACTTATTAATATATTCAGTATATACTTATATACTTAAGTTCCACTTTGAAGTGTAGGCTGTAAGTATGGCTCTTAGAACAACATGAAAGATGCGAATTGCGTGTTCTCGATTACTTCATTTTTAACTTATGAATTCATATTTAATATTGTAACTTTTTAAGTTTATCTATACAGGTTTCTTTCAGGTAAAATCACGATTTTAGCCAAAAAAATCATTTTTTATAACTAAATATTAGATGCTTTTTTTATTTGCTGTCATGTCACTGCTTTTCACTCTCATACTTCGCCATGGTAAAACTGAGTACTAGTTCAAAAATATAAGTATTGATTGATAAACTGTAAAATGGGCATTGTGATAAAGTAGATTGTTTCGAATAGCATGTTAAACTAGCATACATAATTTTTATTGATGTGACCATTTTATATGTAAATGAAATAGAAAAATATTCATATATAATCAGTATGTAATTCATATTTAAATATTTTCTCAGAAAAATATAAGATTTTACAAAAAAGAAAAGAAACTGCGGTGAGAAGCTCAGTCTTCCATATTTTCCCACTAAATCTTCTCTAAAGATATTTGCGATCGTTTGAAGATATTCCGATAATATTTTTAACAATAAAATTCATTCCTGCCAATTCTATCTGTAAATATCTCTGAAGTATTTGTCACCAGATCATATGCTTTCATTCAATCGTTACATTTGGGTGACATTCTATGAATGCCATTCTAAGAATCAAAAATGACATTATTTAAGAATTTGTTGCCAGTATCTAAGTATTCCCTTTTTAGATGCTCTCAAAATAAAAGCAACGTATTTATTTTTTAGTCACGAAATCTTGTTTTGTATGTTCTTTAAAGATAAAATATTGTAACTTAAAAACTTTCAGAAGAATAATTTAGGGTTAGTCTACAATAAAATCATAATTTTTTTTCGTTGCGCTGGGCGTTTTTTTTAATCGATGGTAGCTCGAACTATCAGCTGCAAACCGAATTTTGTAGGGAGCTATTGACAACATGAGAAACAGGAATCGGCAAAAATAAAAAATTAGTTCCAAAAGTTACCGATAGGGGGAAGTGTGGCGCTTTACACATTAAGACAGGTAAAATTTGCATAATAGACAGGGAAAAATTACAAAATGCAAAACCCCGAACTTAGTTGACACTAGTGGCCAGTATTTTTAGTAATAAAAAAAAGTAGGGCATTGAAAATCCTTTCAAGTATCAGTTGATTATTAAAATTAAGTGAAGCGTGTATTACTTGTAAAAATCTTTTATTTTAATCATTCCAATGCAGCGACAGCTCTTCTCGAGTTTACATGTCGAAACAATTTACGTAAAGGACATCTATCAATTAATGCGGTGAAAGGAATGATTAAAAATTTGGAAAATCAAGTTCTATCACAACTCAGGCTAGTATGGGACCGAAATTGTTATAAGAGGATACGATCACAGATGTTACGATTGCAATCTTTGACAGAAAACAGATGAGGGTTGCTGGTAATATGGAGTTGCATGACAACTGAACATGGAGTTGCTGGACAACTGAACATGGAGTTGCTGGACAACTGAATGTTAGCACTTCAACAGTATGGAAAGTTTTAAGAAAATTTCTTCAATTTTATCCATATAAAATTAGACTTTTGCATGAATTAAAATCTATAGATTATGTTCTTATGTAAATTTTTGCATCTTTTATGCAAAATTTTAGAGTGTAGAGTTTAAAGCACCACATTTTCACTTGTTGGAAATCTCTGGATCTTTTTTATGGATTCCTGTTTCCCATGTCGTCAATAGTCCCCCTACAAAATTTGATGGCTTTGCGGCTGATAGATCGAGCTACCAAGGTCTCCGAGTACTGTCAGTTTAAAAAAACCCTGGTACTTCTAAAAGTTATAAATACATTTATTAGCTGAAATTATTGTATAAACTATTTTTTCAAATAATAAAATTTCGAATTACCTAATAGTTAAAACCTGATACTTAGAAGGATTAATATGTGATTGAATAAAATTTTATACTATATCTGAATACATTTTCCAGTATAAATTGAACAGCTCGTTAAAGTATAGAAACAATGTTTCCCAAAATTAACCATTTTTATCATTCAAGCTTAGCTACTTTCTAAGAAAAGTAAGATTGCAGTCGATAATTCAGAATCAAGATCTGATTTCAATGAAGATATTTATAAACTTTTGGATTAATCTGTCATTATCCAAGGCAACCAAGCAGTGACGAAAAAGGTAAGTGAAATTCGTTGGTTTATTGAATTTATATATTTTCCTAGGTTTCCGCAAATATCAATAACTATTTAACCAAAAAATTAACTTCGAGTGTTTTCATATTACGACATTTCAATATAACTGAGAGAACACTATAACATATAGAATTTTAAGAGTGAACATCATAAATCTGGTTGATTAATTGTAGCGGCTGCATTTTCCACAACGTTGCCGTGGACTCTATTACAATTATTACAAATAGAAATAAATAAATAATCATTTATTTATTAAAATGTGGTTTTAATAAAATTAAGTTCATATTCAAACAGATTCAAATTTATTTCCTAAAATTTAAAACAATACTTCTAATTAATATGACTTGAGTTCATGGAATATATAATTCACTGTTTAAACACTAATTTCATAGTACTCTTCTATCACTACCTCGAAATAACTTTTGGTCTTCTAAGATTTTCACTTTTCCTTTGAACGTAGAGAAATTTGCGATTCAATTTCATTACTTTTTGTGTTTTCTCCATCACTAACAATACTTTAGTGTAGTGCTGATTCACCCAAGTACATCTAAAAATATATGTACCATAGTTAAGAATTTTTGTTTCATGTAATTAATACATTGAGCTTTTATTAATGTGCATCGTTCGTTTTCGAGACAGCAAGTAAGGGAGGATAAACTGGATAATACTTATTATCGAGCAGATCAAGCGATTGTTCCATCAAGAATAATTCATCAATGCGCAAACTTTTTCTGGAAGAATTTTCTAGTAATGGAAATAAAGCGCTATCTCAAAAAATGTTATTCCAATTCAGCGCCGAAAAATGGTTAAAATAAAACAGAAAAAGAAAAAATGGTTAAAATAAAACAGAATTATATTGCTGAATGCTTATTTTATAAAAATTTGAAATGAAAGCAATATTTATAATCCCATTCTAGCAATTCAAGTTCTTTTTTTCTGTTATCTGCGATAATGTTGCGTTGCAATAATATAGCACTGTGACCATATTTCTAGCTTTTTAATGAGGAACTATTTTTAGTAAAAGCAATACGGTATTTAACGGCAAGGCATTTTTCTTATAGTAGAATTTCAATCGTCTGTGAAAACTGTAACCTAATACAAAGTTCATGATTCTTAGAAGAGAAATACAGTAATAAAATTTCCAAAATAACCTAAAAATTAGGCAGAAAGTTTATTCGGTTTTAAGCTGTAAAGAAAAATAGCCCTTTTCTTGTTTTTATGTTTTACATTTTAACGGTTTTAAGCAAATTTCGGGCAAAAAAAGAAAGCACTTTGAACATTCCACAGTATTTTAATTCCTTTCTTCCTAGCAAATAAGCAAAATCAAATTTTATCGGAAACTATAGAAGATTCCAATAATAATATCACTCATTTTACGGTGATATCTGATTTAAATTCTGATTCTTTTGTAATTTAAATATATCAATAAACTGAAGGCTCTAAACATAACAATGGAAAAAACGTCTTAGCGTATCAAGTAACGCAACATCTCTTTGGGTGTTTGATAGGAGTGTTTTAAATGAAATTTAGTGTGTTTTATCTGCTTTCTCGGTCTCACAAGAGAATGATGCCGGCATGCATGAATAATCATGTAAATGACCCTAAAGCGAAAAAGGAGGGTTGTCACCTAAATGATAGGGAATAAAAGTGACCATGATAGCAGCGCTGATTCGCGGTTACAACCGAATGAAATATTGAATATTCAGGCGATTTCCATCTCGTTTTCATTACTTATGCATTCAGTTTCTTCTTATGTAAATTGTTTTATGCTGCTCTCATTTATCTCATGAGCCCCCGAATGTCGGCGTTAACTGAGCTCCAGTGTTCAAGAGAGCGTTATCAAGATTTTTCTTACCAATGGAAATAGAAAACCATTTACCACGACTGCCAAGAAAATCGATGCTTTATGCATTCAAAGCAAAACTTTGCGAGATCCGCTCTCTCTCTCTCTTCGGTTAAGAGATGCGTCGAAGAAACTTGAAATATTGCCCCGTGTTTGCTACGAAATCTTAAAGAGTTTTAAATTCATAAGAAACGATGGGATTCTCTCGATTTTGACGATATTTGGTTTGAAGTTTAGAGAAGGAGAAAGAGTTCGAAGCTTCAACATGATCGAGTTGATGTGAATTCTTAGAATGATTATTCTACTATTTGGTTGGGAAGAAGCTTGTAAGCCATAAGCCAGTTGGTATGGTGAATTTTATTGTAATATAAGAAAAATAAAAACATAACGCTTGAAATAATCAGAAAAATATTTTTAAAAGATTCTTAAGAAGCCATAATATTTTCTATATTTTAGTAATACTTGTTTTAGAAGAGTTTGGGGTTTCGATATGCTCAATATAATTATGAAAGCAATGCTGGAGAGATTATTTCACCATCATTTTGAAAAGCCTATAAACTATGTCAGCCAGTATGTTGATTTTTTTACAGTAGATGAAACATAATACTTGAAGAGATTATATAGTCTCAGAAAAACACTTTTTTAAAAATAAATTCATCAGAAATTATGGGTTTCTCTAGATTTTTATTATACTTATTTCCGAGTTTTGTGCTTCGATAAGATCAAGATAATGTAAAAATAATGATCAACTGATTATTTTATAAATTTTTTTAACATTTTAAATTATTTTACAATAATTTTGCAAGCCTATCAGTGAGAATGCTGAATTTTGTTACACTTAAGAGCATCTATTACGTCTGAAAAACTTATTTATATAATTTCTGTAACTTTTTGGAATGAATTTTATTTACTATCTTACTCATCGGCAAGCAGATTTCCTTTGTAATCTTTCAATATTTGTTTTAAATTCACGATTAAAACTGGCTCATGAATTTTGCTTCCTACATAAAATAAAAATATATCTTTATACTTTTGTTTCTTACTTATAAATACGGATTTTTGTAATCTTCATAAGCATCAAAATTTTAAAATTATGTTCAATTACAAGTTATAGAAAACTGCATTTTAATATTTCCAGAACTAAACAGATCTTAATTTTATTCAGGTTGGATTTATTATTAAAGATTCCACAACAGCGTAATTCGTAATATTATTTACGAAATTCATTGAGTCCAAATTTTTCTCGACTTACTTTAAGATAATGTATAAAGATATATCATAATTATTCAAATGCTTCCTTTAAAGTAATTACCCTATAGAATTATGATTTTTTTCCATTTTTCAAAGAATAGAAGTAAATTCAATGTATCATTATATATGTAGAAACAGATAGATATAAATATAGATATAGATATAGATTGACGCAGACATAGACACGTATATATAGATATAGATATTCTGTATTCATAAATCGGTATCTATATTTAAGGGGTCAAAAGAAAATTGAATTTTTCCCCACGATCCTTTATGATTGAAAACAAAAAGAGATTCAAATAAATGAATATATTATAGGTTCCTTATAAGAAATAATATTTCTGCTGAGTAATTATAATTTTTCAGTAATTATAATGACTGAGAAATTGAAGTAAAGGTTTAGTAGATATTTCTGAAAAAGGATATTCAATTATAGAAGGGATATTCAGCTAGTGAAGTTTATAAGCTAAACTTATGACACCACTTTTGAAAATTTTCATCGGTTACATTTTCTGCTGCTCTATCTTACTCTTATATCTGCAAGACTTCTGAAAATTGAGGATATAAAAATAAAGTGGAGTTAATTATTGTTACAAAGAAACGGAACTTTGTCCTCTTGAGTTGCCATGTAGATATTTATTATTCTCTTAACTGAGTTTCATCAGTATTAGTTGCTTAGTTTCTAGCATATGAAAATAGATCATGGAAGCCTAATGCAAATACAACGGTTATGTAAGTGGTTTTATTGTGAATGAATTAAACATTCATCCTTGAGGCAAACTATATGCCTTTTGTAATACACAAGATTAGGAAATAGAGTGAGGTATCAACAAAGTACAGACTCAATCGTCCATATTAAATTTAGGAACAACCATAATTGTAACAAATTGAATCGATCCCACCATAGAATAATTCTGAGAGTTTTAATGGGGAACAAAAAATTATCGTTGTATTCCAACCTTGTAAGAGATTTTGAATTGATATGAAATCAGATCTAGAGATATAATCGGCCTCATAATTTGATGTTCAATCGATTTGTTAATAATATTTTGCATTATTGTTTCTTTATATTGAATTAGAAAGGTATTTTCTTACCGAGATATTTCCATAAAAGTTTGAAATTTAATTTTATATAGATTACTAAAACATTCTTAAGCAATATGATTAACATTTTGTGTATTTCCTGAGAATTTTTCACATTGTTCAAATAATAAATTGATAAAGTATGAAATACATCTCTGATAGTTTTTAGAAGAAATAAAATAAAATGTTTTTTTCTTGTAGCAACAAATCGTTTATGTTTTAGATACTTTTCTTTTATTCAGAAAGGCGTAGACCCTGTTTTGTATACCTTTTATCTCCCTTTTCGTATTTTGCCCTCTATATATTCAATTTTTTCAGATAACATGGGCATTTAAACAGAATGTATATATTTTAGAACAAAGATCTCATTGTAGTATTCTTTTATTAATTTGCCTAAATAAAATTCCAAAAATGTATATCGTTTGGCATACAGTATCTAGGAAAAGTAAATAATTTATTCAAATAATTATCATATTTCATAATTTCCTAAACAATCCCTAGGAATTTAGTAGATTGTTGATAACAAAGACATCTCCATTTATAATATTAACTTTTGAATAAAAAAGTAATGGCTTAAACTTTTAATTATTTTATTTTAAAAAGAGTGTTAAAAGAACTCAATCTTTCATAAACTTCTGAACTACAAGCAATCAAATAGTTGGCAATTTATTACTAAATAATGTTCATAGTATTTATAATTCAGAGTGCTGTCGTTCAGATTGCAGCCTTAAGTCCATTTATTTGGAGGAGTCCATTCATAAAGCGGAACGCAGATAAGAGAGACAGAGAGGTAACTGGTCTTACACTTTCTCTGAAGGTAGTGTCTTTCTAAGGTACATAACTGAATTCCAAATTAAATTAGATCTACACATTTCATACATATAACCTGAATATGAATTAGAATCCCCTAAATTTCTCAGATTTAAGAGTACCTGAAAATGATTTACTTTATTCTTTAGTGAAACATTTTCTTTTTCAAAACAATTAATACAATGACTATATTTATTTAATTTCAGACATAATCTTGGAAATAATCACTTTCATGAATTTAAATCAATTTGATTGCATCATTCTAAATACACAATTAGCAATCGGTTAAGTTTGTTTGTTAAAAAATATATTCTGTTCGTCTCAAGAAGGAAATATAAAATATATTTACAATAAATTCCGATTAACTGGTTTATTCTAAAAAATCAATTCTCCTTAAGCCTTGTCTGCTCCTGTCTGTCCATCTTTGATGTTTATCGAACAACGGGGAGGATACCCCCGCAGGTGTTTCGCAAAATCCCACCTATTCATCATTACCGTCAGCTAGAGATACTGCTTCTCTTCACATGTCTTGAGTGATTTCAACTTCTTTCGTGAGCTCTAAGAAAATCGTTTGTTGCAATGGTTTTCATCAAAATATAAATGGAAAAAGACCGTCAATTTTAGTCTTCTAACAAATTATCAAATAACATTCGTACACAAGTAAGAAAAAAAAAATCTTCAGAAATTTCACATTTTGTTACAATTTGATTTAAAATTCTATGTGGATATAGATATACAAAAAGATTTCGGTGCAAAATATTGTTAAATTTAAAATTTAAAAAAATTGTTCAGAAGTTCACAATTCCATTCTCCAAAAAAATATGTGCCAAGTTTGGTACGTTTAAGTCAAACAATCTAAAATGCAAAACATCAATGCAAACATCATCATCACATATATTCAGATTAATTATTATTAAAGAAATATAAAACACTTTAAAAGAAAAGACATTCATTGCTTGGCCTCATTCATTCGCATATACCAATGAGTTTCATTTAATAAATTTGTTTTGGCTCATCAAAAATTCTAGATAAGAGCAGCTAGAGATTGAGAAGTCAAGAAAACATCACCCTTTTTTTTTATATATTAGGATTACCTGATTGGGAGATGGCCTTAATTTGAAGGCTCCATCAACCATATCAGGATTACCAGAATCTTTCTCACCACTGAGTGAAAAATCTAAAACTTGATTAACTTTGGCTGTCGAATCAATTTTAATGTGCCCATTCTCTTAATATTTCAGATCCTTGCACAACAAATATTTTTGTGACAATCTGCAGGGTCTCTTTTCTCTCTTTGCAGAAATTCAGAATTAAAATATCCTGAAAAATTCTTCTATGTTTTTATATTTTTCTCCTTTGCCAAAAATAAATCATTACGTTAATACAACAAAATTTTAACTGAATACAAGTTGAAATACCAAATGTGAGGCAACAATTTGTTTTTATCTTTTCACATAACTCAAATTACTGAAATAAATAATCTTCATGGGCGTAACTTGTGATCATTTTGTTGTATCTAACCTCAATACAACTTCTTTAATTTTTTATATTAATTATCAGTCATCCCCTCTTAAAGTCGAAGTATTTTAATCGCACCAAATGAAATTAGCTTCATTGTTCAACTTCTAGCGCAAGTTAAATATAAATCTATTTCTACTTGCAAGAAAATAAAATAGAAGAACTCCCAAAAAAGAGTTGGATTGAATTCAGTTAACATGTTTTGTTTCAAACATTAAGCTTTATTTCTTGCTTCATGGAATCTTGAGCATTTAAAAAATAGGTTCGATAGATAGGTTCAAACAGACATCATGCGGAACAGGAAATGAAAGGAACAGACAGAAAGGAAGGAACAGATTTATTTCAATGGAAAGGTACTCTAACTCAAGGATTTCCAGCCTTTTGATTTATTGTGTTCGGTGAGAGAAATTAAAAATTGCCTACACTCACATTATATGAAATAATTCTATTCTTTATCTCCCAAAAGGATACTCGATATATAAAAATATTTTGCTAAAATAAAGAAGGTAAACTTAATTTAAAAGTACAGAACTCATGATTTATGATAAATAAATAGTTTAAATTATAGAACAATTAGAGATAAATTTCATTTAAGCATTCAACACTTGAAATAATACGTTAAAATATATCTTAGTATGAATATTAATTGGATTGTGTAGAGGCTCAAAAAAGAAGCCTTCGGTACAGGCATAAAACATACTACATCTGGAAAAATGTTGTAAATGATATTTAGTTACGTTATAGCCTTATTCGCATTGTCACATTATTTTAAAATCCTTAAAAAGAATTCATTCGCACTTTTTAGGCAAGTTTATAATTACCCAATCTTAACGTCCAGCAAAATATATAACGAAAAAACACTGAAAATTTGAAGCAATATGATTTACACACTGATCATAAAACCATAAAATTTACACACTCACCATAACATATCAAAATAGAACATATTATAATATCGTATTAATACCTATACGCATTAATAAAAAAATTAAAATATACATAAAAACACGCACACAAATATATAAATACATATGTAGGGTGTTGCTGAATTCGACAGACAAATTCAGAGGGGTGATATTAGGCATCAATAGGATAGAAAATCCCCATACAACATCAGATTCCAAACGACGTTTAGTGAGGAAAAATAGCAAGCATGTATGGAATCAGAAAATTGATGAAAACTGTAAAACATTAATAAAAAGAATAATAAATAGTGTTTCAACTACAAATTTATTTTCAAGCCAAGTATTTATTTTATTACAATCTTAAAAGTTTTTGTTCGTGTTGGTAACATGCGTATTTGATGATCTAGGTGGTGGTATATTACTGAGAATGAAAAAATTGTTTAGAACCCATATTTACAAATATATTAAAATTTTAAAAATAAAAAACTTAAAAATGTAAGGAATTTGATATTTTATAATTCTATATAAGCGTGTAGTGTGAGAACTGAGAAGTTTTAAAAATATTCAAGAAAAACTATAATGGTAATCCTAAAACTCCACTACAACATCAGTATCGATATTCGCAAAGAGCGTAGTCAAATTTGAAAGATAAATCAGAGCAAGGGTAATAGGCATTAATTAGATGAAAAATTACCAAAAACCATAGGATAGCAACTATTCAGTGCGTATAATCAAAACTATTCGGTGAAAGTAGCAAAAATAGATGTTGAAAAGACAATGAGTCTGGCGCAGAGAATGGCCCTATGAATACGAGGATTAGGAACAAGGTAATCGAGAAAAAGCCTTCTTGTATACAAATTTTTTATGCATTTGAGAGAAATAAAGGCAGAAATCAAATATTCATTAATGATCATTATATAGAACTGATAATCGCTAAACTTCATTCTCAAACAACGTCAAATTTCAAAGAATGCAATTAAAATGGAGCTCCATCATGCATTAACTAAATGTGTTGGCGTGCAATTATCAATGTTCCCTGCAGTTCATTAAGAAATCAATGTACTTTGTGCCCCTGAAGCATTCCGGTAGAAGATACAAGTAATGTGGGGATTTTCAAATGATCCAATATTCGCAATGTGTGTATTAATAACACCCTCTCTCGTAAAACAGGCTTCATCTGAGAATAAACCTCTAGCAAAAAAAGTGTGCATCTTTCACTGATTCATCAAGCATCCAGGGGGCAAACTCCGCCCTTTTTACGACTAAAACGTTGCCTACTATCCTACATTTTCTGATAATTTTCATCTTATAAATACTTATTATCCTTGCTCTGAACTAATCTTTCGAATTTGACAAAGCTCTCTAAAAACATCGGTATTGATGTTAAAGCAATGTTTTCTGGTTCCCGTTTTAGTTTTTCTTGAATATCCTTAAAACTCCCCAATTCCAACACTATATATCAAACATCCAGTTCCTTACATTTTCAGACTTTTATCTTTCTTCAAGTTTTAATATTTTTTCAACTATAAGTTCAAAATCATTTTTTTCGTTTTCAGTAATTCACGACACCAAACATGATCAAATGATCAAAACCGCATGTTACCAACATAAAAAAAAACTTTTAAGAATATGTTTTCACCTTATAAAGTTTCATAGTTTAAACGCCATTTGTTATTTTTTATCCATTTTTTACAGTTTTAAACATTTCTCCGACACTTTTTATTTTCACCTACTAAACTTAGTTCGGGAGCCCATGTTGTAAGGTGATTCTTTATCCTCGTCATGCCTACTATCACTGCTCTGAATTTGTCGATCAAATTCGGCAACACCCAGTATAATTAAGTAAATAAATATATAAAATAAAATTGAATGTTTGTATGTCTCTTATGCGTTGCTGTACCACTCATCCAATTCCGATAAAACTTTGACCATTTATTACTTACACTTTTGGAATAATTATAGGCATATTAAAATTATCTAATATATGAAAAATATTTTCGGATCTATTTACCGCATCTATTAACCATGGATTAACCGCCAAAGAACTCGCCAAGGACAGGCAACAGATTATATTACATCAAAATCTTTATCTGAAGTAATATTTTTATTAAAGAGTGTGCGAGAAAGATTTAGGGGAACCAATCTTATTAATTTTAACTAAGTATTTTAGCGTTTCTTGCTGTAACTTCCGAAAATATTAGATTACTAATAATTTTGCACAATCTTAGTTTTTAGACAATTGTCTTTTCAACTATATTAAAGATTTTATGGTATAAATATACATTCTATGTCTAATCAATTCTGAAAGAAAATATTTTAATCACTTTTTTCTAATATTAAATTTGAGAATTCTGAACGAATATGAAACGAATCAAGAGGTACAATTAATACTTTCCTTCATTACCATTCTGAAAGAACACGAAGCTTTACAATCCTAAAAGAATACACAAATCTAATGCATAAAAATGAATATTTGTTTATAAAATAGAATAATAAAAATAGAACAAGTACTGTTTCTTCTTCTCCTTTATATATCCTTCAATTTCAATGAATGTATTCATTGCCGACAAGAAAATTAATATCATTCTTCCTACAATTCTCAATTAAAAAGGATGTCTATTTCAAATAAAAAAAAGTATTTAAAAGATTATTTCTTCTGTGGCAGCAAAAACCCCAAATTAACGAATTATTATTATAACAATATTTTTCTCGGCTAATAAACTCATGTAAATTTGGTTAATAAACCCATGTCTAAAAAAAAATCCCGAAAGGGCGAATTTTTTCACTTACTTTTTTAAAAATTTTCTTTGGTTAGTTTCTGTTGAAAAATATTGTCGGCTTTTCAAAATGACTGCAATACCCATCTTATCCAGATCAGATGAATAATAAGTGCGTCATTGCAAACAAATACTAAATGTAACCTCGAACGTGAGCAGGACAGGAAATTTATTTCTAATCTCTCACCACTCCAGAAGTGAAATGTAATGTGTAAAGAGAAGTGAGATGAATTGAATACTTGGTTTTGCAGAACTTTAGATTTTTCAACCATCATTTTATTTTGCAGATTATCGGAAATGATAATTGGAAGAAAAGGCTTAACATTTCACACAAATTTAATAAGAACGTAGAACTATAAAACGGTAGGGCAGAATATTTTAAATATTTATTACAATGCTAGTTTCAATTATTAAACAAAAAGCAGAGATTATAAACATCTCAGCAGAATATGGTATAAACCCATTGAAAACCATTGCTGTTTTTTTACTCTGAGCTAATGAAATGGTTCAATATGCTTCATGCTGAAAAAATAAGCGTTAGTGGATATCAAAGGAAAAAGTCCTTCAATTTACCGGAAAACAGAATACTAAAGACTTTTCCCGATCCAATGATTGGATCGACCATTTTAAAGAAAGGCACTACATAGTCCTAAAAAATAATGCCAACAAAAGACGACTTTAAATGAAAATATAATAAATGGGAGGGGGAGGGGAGTTACTCACCCGGATTGAAAAATGTTCTGTATCAAACATTTATAGGACAAATGAAACAGGATTGTCTTATGACTTACAACCTGGCCAAACGCTTTGCTATGGAAATGAAAAATGCTTTGGCGGGGAAAAAAAGGAAGATAAGGATTATAGCTTTGCTTGGGGTAATGCTGATGGAACTGGCAAGTTGAAGCCATTTGTTATAGGAAACTCACTAAAGCCGCTATGTTTTAAAAACAAAAAGAACTTACCAAAAAAATTGTATGATATTAAAAAAAATTCTATGTGACTTCAGTATTTATAAGCTTTTTGATGTCTTTAGATAAGTCAATGAAAATTCGAAGAAGAAAAATCCTATCTTTATTTACCGATGTCCCTTTCTTTCAATTTGAAGTTTTGAAATCTTCAAAATTGTGTTCTCAACTGCAAATTCTACAAGTGTACATTAGTCTTGGGTATCATTTATTCTAAAAAAGTTAATTTCAGAAAATTTATTAAATACATGCTTCTGAGGTACTTTCTTTTAGATTTTTCCACAATAGTCACCAATGAAAGATTATGCATTAATAATAAAAAATATAGTACATATTAAAGATTTTGATATATAAAATATCCATGCCAAATTTCAATATAAGACAAAAATAATATTCACTTCTACAACTGTTACGGAGAATTTCTCCTGATTTCAAGAGCCAGATGAATTTAAAACAATATATATATTTAAAAAAGGGGAGAAAATATTTAAAAAAATATATTTATAAGCTTGAAGTTATGATTTGTTCACGTTGTTATTTACATTGCTAATTTAAAGAATAGGAAGACATTATAGTTCTGATTTGGATTCACGTGCTTTGTAAAAGCTGTCAACTCTCCAAAAGAATTCATTTTAGTCCATCAGTAATTATTTATTTATAATTTTAAGCTTTTTATAACATTATAAATATTCTTTTTTGAATTTAATAATATATTTTAAAAACAAAATATATATTTACACTGCTTTAACACAGAACTTACAAATAGATGTCATTATTATGAATAAAAAAATTAAGGACGAAATATTCAAAACATGGATGATATTTTTACTACTGTACACAAGCTGAATATTGCTGGTTTTTATCTCAAAAAAAAAATTACACGAGATACATTCAAGAAAATTTCTACTTACCAAAGAACGTTGCATTTCCTTATTTGCTTACGTTTTTGCATTCTCAATCCTCAGCATAGGAAAGGTAGTTTTCTCGAGTCCTTTTTGCAGCAAACAATCTGAAATCTTACTTCCTTCTCTTCAAACTTTAACGAAGTTCGGAATCCATTTTGTGTTTGCTTTCTCTCTTCCCTAACATTCGTTTTTGTTTCGGAATGCGTTCGGCACTTTCCGATCCAGCTTTGATTTTTCACGGATTCACGGAAAAAAATGATGATTTGAACTCCTCTCGAGTACAAATTGAATAAGGCATATATATCCTGAAGGAAGCTGAGCAACAGCATGTTCTTAGGATATTATTTTCAGATATCTTTTATAAATGAACTAAATAAATAATATCTTCAAAAATTGCTTTTCCTTTTTTCCCTGATGTTTTTTGAGTGTGTACTTTATTCATTTTTCTGATATCCATAAAAAGATAATGGAAGTATTTTGTAAACATTTATATTATTACATTATAAAAGACAAATCAAGCGAAAAATAAATATTTGTCGTTAAAGAAATCTTTCATTCTTTGAAAAAAAATGTAAGATATCAGACTAGATTTAGAGGGGATTTTTCAAAAAAATTAATATTTATATAATATATTTTTATTAATATCAGTATAAAATAAGAATAAAACTGAAATTATTTGAAAATTGGATGAAAAGCATACATTGATGTAAATTTAGCATTTATTTACAAAAACTAGGATTATTTTAGATTTTTTTACAGCGTTTTATTTTTCTTTGTAACATTACATGTGTAGCATATATTAGAGTGTAACTAAGTATTAACTAAAACTTTTATTAAAATCTAAAATTTGTATGTATAATACATGAAATTATATGTGAAATTCTGAATTTTTTTAAAAAAAATATTTGCATTAAATTATTATAACTCCACCTCTATGGCATTTAAAATCAAATCCATAGCTCATTATATTTTGCATAACGTAACAAGCACTAATTACAAATTTCATAAAGAGATCTTGATTTTTCTTTCAGATATGACGATTCTTGTACAGAAGAATTAAAAAATTCGTTCTTCAGAAAATGCTTTAAAGTTTTTAAAGGCTTATAAGTAAGCCTCATTTACATTTCAATAGTTTATTATAATTGGTCTTCTAAATGACATAGAGACGAAATAAAGTTATCACTGGAAATGGAAGCGTATCTATTTATTGAATTTGCAAAACCAAATTCAAAATTATTGACCAAATTCAACTTAGTAGGATATCTTAATTCTCGAAAAAATATATTTAGCGACTTATTGTAGAATAAGACATATAACTATTGGCTTCTAGATCGAGACAAAAAGGGTTGTTCTGTTTTTGATTCATCAATTAGTGTATTCCACTCTTGATTGATTTCCTGTCACAAGAGAACACTATCAAATCAACACAATATTGCAGTACTCTGAGGAAACTATGAAAAGCAATCAAAAGTAAATGGGCAGGCCTGCTCACACAAAAAGTGATCCTTCTCCATGACCATGCCCAACCACATGTCTCCAGTTAAACCCACTCGATCTTAAAGAAATTCTGTTTGAAAGTGTTGGAACAGCCTCCATATAGTCAGGATTTGTTACCCTATGACTTCTACATTTTTGGGCTACCTAACAGAGAATTACAGGTGAAGATTTTCATTCGAATGGTGAAGTAAAGGAAGCTGTGCAGGACTTCCTCAAGAATCGGTCATCATCTTTCAACAGCAAAGGCGTAGACCTGATATCTAAACTATCTTATCTGTGTTACAAATTCTATGGGAATTTCTTTAGATTTCGAATAAAGGGGTTCTTTTCCTTCAGCTGATCCATTTTTTATTTGGGAAACCCAATATTTTGTTTGATTAATGTTCCCAACAATCAAGTGCAAGGATAAAATGACGTTTATATTTTAGGAAAAGGCTACTTTGAGTCGTAAGAGTCTAAAGGAAATCTCTTATGCTTACATCATACTGAATATTGTGACTAATTAGGATTCATCCCTAATTAGGATCATTAGCCATGTTTACAGTTTATTTGTTCTTCATTAGTTTATTCTTAACAATTGATGTAATCAGACGACGAAATTATTCTTTGTCCAAACATTCATCCTCCGATACAGATAATTTTTGAATAATCTAAAAGTGTCAAAGTTTCTTTTGAACATATTTTAGTTCATTACTCAATAGGATAAATTTAAAGTGCATTAAAGTCTGAAATTGAAGATTTTTTCCACATATATTTTTCAATTCTTTGCACAACATTAACTTTTTTCCCATGATTGAATTTATGAATATTTATTGACAATTCATAACTAGAATCTTTAACTGATGCTAATTAAAATATTGAAACTTGAAAAATTCTCATCATTTAAATAAACAATATTTAAATAACGGCAAATTTCATTTTTCAATAAGAAAAAAAAAAGATTTCACGACTTAGTTTTTCTAATAATACTTTATCCTATTTATATAAATCTTAGCTCATTAAAGGATTATGAAAAACTGAACTCGATATATTTGGAAGTATTTATCTCTCTTAAATAATAATTTATAATTATATCATCTCCCTTTTTAAATTGTACGATAAGTATTCTTTAGGATCAAATATCTAAAAATCTACATCCAAATGTAGATCTAATTTTTAAACTGTATGATAAGTATTCTTTAGGATCAAATATCTAGTAATCTACATCCAAATGTAGATCTAATTTTTAAATTATATGATAAGTATTCTTAAGGATTAAATATCTAAAAATGTTCATCCAAATGTTTTAATCGAAATTCTCCAAAGAAATAATAAAAAGATATATCTTATCGAGTATAACTTCCTCTATTTAGTTCTTCTACTTTTCAGAAAAAGTTTCGCTTTGGCTTTGAGAAAGGAAAACACAGTTTTAAGAAATATAATTGTTATTTTTTTTTTACTCAATTAACATAAATTGCATTTTGCACTAAAATAAAATTTTTGACGCAAGGAATGTATTTACTGCAAGAGCTATCAGTTTAGGCCTCTTAGGAATCTTAATTCTTAATTATTAGAAAAGTTGTTTTTTTAATGCAAATTCTTTTTTCAGATTAAAATTCAAACATTTTAATAAAAAACGCTATCAGATCTTATCGTAATTGATATCTTTATTTACTACACTTTATTTCAACAAAATATTTAACAAAAATATAGCAAATAAAATCGAAACCCAACCACAACAATGCCTTATAGATGTTTAAATTTGTACCAATGTTTAAAATTTCCAAATATATTTAAATTTATATTAACTTCAAATCCAGAAATTCCTCAAAATACTTGAATTTAAAATCCATTGGTGTAAATTCGAGTGCAATCAAAAATATGTGGATTTTATACTCAAGCGATAAGTAGGATGTGGAAGTAGTTTTAAAAGTTGCTTTTATTTATACTAGTTTCAAATCATTTCACCAAAATATAGTTTAGTCATCTTATTTAATAACCTCAATTTTACTTGTTAAATCCGTTTTCATTATTTAAATGATAATATAAAGATTAAAATACTTAAAAAATAAGCATTATACAATAACCAAAAATAAGTATTACTAAAAAGGTTTAGACTTTCTATTGTGATTCTAGCTTGGGATTCTCCTTACTATCTTATGTAGAAAAAAATTCGCTTTCATAAAATTTAAAACTATATATTAATTTTTTTAAACTAAAACTTTTTATTGAATACTTTTAAAAACTGATTGTTAAACTGAAAATTATTTCAATGGTAAAAATGGAGGGGAAAAGCATTCATAGTTTTATCTATCTGGTTTTTATGCTATGCGAGCTCATCGAACCATATAGTATATGACTTATATATCATATATGACCATACTTATATGACTTATGGTATACAGTTATATGACTTTTTTCCTATTTTATTTATTTAGATATTTATTGTTATTTTTCATGTATTTTATCCTAGTTGCTTAATCGTTTCTTCTTCTTCAAATCTATGTAAGTATAAATCAATGCTACATAATAGTAGAATAATAAAATGATAATACTAGAGCCAATTAATGTTAAATATTTACTAATAATTGAAGATTTCTCATACAATTTGGTAATAAAAGATAGAAATCAGATCATTTGCCAGAGATACAAATGTTAAAATGTTAATAAGTTAAAAGCTTAATAACGAATTTTAGGTAATATTTTATGGATTTCATCTTTAAAAGGTTTTTAAAATTTTATCTCTCATAAACACTCTCAATATTCTTCGTTAACTATCACTTATTTATTACTTCTTATACACATTTTGCAAACATATAAGCAAAATTATTTCCTTTTTTTTTTATCTGATTTTCTAAGTGAATCATCTTTCAATCCTTTAAAAAGATTTTCCTAAATTTCATCAGCAAATAAAAAACTAATTTCATATTCGATTCAAATAATTTAATAACGTATAACCTTGGCTAAAATGTCATTATATGCTAATAAAAGCCTAATTTTTTTATTAAATCTATTACATTCTTAAAATTAATTTTCGGATATAGTAAATATCATTATCTGCTTTTCAGAAGAAATATTTTTTTCAAACGTTGGTAAAAATAAATAAAATTATGAATGCCAGATTCCGGATTTTATATAATCATTTTCTTATTGAGCTTAAGGCAAACATAATTTCAATACAATATTTCCAAAATTTTCGATACATGCAAAGCAGCAATGAAATAGGTAATATTCTCTTTATTTCATACAACTAATATGAGAAAGAAAACTTTTCTATGGACATTAAATTCCTTCGCAAAATATATAATACTCCTGATAAGAAAATTTCTAGAGTAAACGTTAGCATAAATAAAATATTCTCAAAATATATCAGGTTTTCGACGCATTCAGTTTGGAAGCGTAATCCAATTTACATCGATGGAACGATATACTGTCTCACCAGAATATCTACATTATTTGTATCCAAAATAAGTCTGACGAAGTGTTTGCGTTTAATTTCACGATGCTTTGTATATATTGAAAAGAGTTTTAAGTTTTGAAAAGGTTATACATCGAGAAATTTTAAGCACGCCTTCTATCATGACAATGTAATTTACTGTCTCTCAAGAGAAGCAATACTTTAAATATCAGCTATGTTGGGAAAATCTTTGACATGCACAGACTTTAGCACATTGCTTTAATTTTGCCCAACTAACTATTCATAAAATAGGCTCTTCCATTCTTTGAGAGATATTTCGTTGCTTATACTTCGAGTTTTTCACTAGCAAAGGTTTATCTTTCGACGTTTTAATATTCGAATACTTTTTAGCTTATTCAAAGAATTTAAAAAAAATAAAAGCTTTCGCAACTTGATATACATTATTCGTAGAAAATAAAGAATATTTGGTAGAATTTTGAAAAATCAGGAATTCAAAAATAAATAAAGAAAATATGGTTCGATAAGTTCTTTTTAAAAAAATTCCTATCTTATTATTGTATAGATTCAAATATTTATGACAATTTACGTCTTAAGCATATTTATTGTAGTTAATTTACCAACTCTTCGTCTGTAATGCATTATTTTTCGGCAATTAAACGAAAACTAAATGTTTCCTGAATTTGATATGCATTATTGGTTGAAAATAAACAATATATGGTAAAATTTTAAAAAATAAGCGAATGAAAAATAAATTAGGGGAAAATATATGGTTCGATCAATTTTTAAAAAAATATATTCCCATGCTGCTGTTGGGTTGATGGAAATATGTATATCAATAGCGATCTTAGCTCAACTGATTATATATTTTAAAGATATGGCTACATTCGGGAGGAAATTTTTGCTAAAACAAAAATTTTTATGCTTATATTTTTTTCTTAATTTATTAAAAAACTATTTATGAAACTAAAATGTACCAATTAAACGCCAATGATTTCTTAGCTTTGAAAAGATTTTTCCTTGCAACAAGGAAACGCAAAACAAAAGTCTAGTTTAAAAACTTAACAAATGAATTATTCAAAATCTAGTAAATTGTGAAAGAAAATGCATTATCTAATTCTTAAATTAAACCAGCAGAAGTGGTCTTCCCAAACTTTCTCACATACTCTCTAATAAAATTTTCAACCGCCTCTCTCCTGTAATAAAGTTGTGAAGTATGATGAAACCAAGATTGCCGTGCATATAATTGCAAACAATATTAAGAAATATTGATATTTGTCTTGAATTTAGCATGTTTACTGAATCAACAGCATGATTTTTCAGCATCTAATCCCTGGTATCTGCTTAACAGAACTCAAAAAATATTTTTTTTTCAGTTGATTAAAACTAAAATTCGACACAAAGCTCTAACCTAGTCGCAAAATCGCATATGAAATTTCATACATTTAAGTCATCATTTATTTATTTATTTCGTCTATATGAATGAGACAGCACAGTGGAATTCCTAATTTGGTGGAATATGTATTTTGAATAAATAGCATGTGTATAAAATTTCCCTTTCTTAGGTTTATTCCTTTGTAATTAAGATGTTAACTTCTCTTCAGACAGTCGGAAAGATAAACCTCCAGAAGGACCATATACCAAATTTCATCCGTTAGTTCAAAACTTTATGAATCATCATTGTCCAAGGACAAATAAGCATAATACAGAGATGTGTCGTTGTTGTTTGGATCTCAGGGAAATATAAAACAGATAAGCTGAAGATTCACCAAAGTCTAGAGTTCGGGTTTTTGACAATTACAGAAAATTTTTTATACTTCGTTTACTAGAAAGTAAAAAAAAAATATTTTGTTCGAATCTAGTCTTTAAATACTGGGGTTCAATTAATGAATCACAGGAAATTTTTATTTCATTCACATTAAAAGCTCTAAGACAGCAATAGAATATATCTAAATGAACACACTCATTCTTTTCTAATCCAGAAACAGCAGAATATTTTGGGAAGTTATTACATTAAATTCGAACACAACGTTTGATATTAATTTATGAGCGTTTCCTTATGAAACTTCTACCAATATTTAGAATCTGTGAAAATTGTATTTAAAGAATATGAACATAATGACATATAATGAATATATGACAACATAAAATTTAAAGATATAAAACATAAAATTATAAGCATTAAATTCTGTATGAGAAATCAATGCCGTTTCTCAATAATTGAACAGGGAAACAAAATTCAATCGATATTATGTCACGTTCTAGTACAAGAAGTCAATTTGAAAAAAAAATATCTCGATTGGTTTTATGATGAAAAATTTAGAAATAAAGAATATTCCATGAAGGTATTTGATATATTCACAAATAAAAGCTTATAACACAATATTATTTTAACAAATAATAAGCTTTTCAATGCAGTCGCTGACTTTAAGTTTATAGTCCTTTCCGAAAGGCAAGATGAAACATCTGTCTTAACAGAGCTGAAAAGCATTCCATTAAATACAATTGTCTTCCCATTTATTCATAAAAGGCTTAATTTGTGTTTTAAGTATATTTTCTAGGATTCGACGGCTACATTTCATTTATTATCGCTTCAAACTGGTTCAAAATATTAATAATTTTGCTTCAATATGAACTCGAAGAAACTCTTTTCCCAACATTTTAATATTTCTTTATTTCTGTGAAAACTCGGCTCCAACAACAAGTAGTAGGATTTTATCATGAAAGCGATTATTGATTACACTAATAATCTATTGGTTTCACTAATAAGCATCATGCTCCGAATCGCTTTATCTTTTCCCCATATTCCCACGGAGGCTCACTTGAAATGAGGAGAGAAATCCTCAGATAAGTAAGAGGATTTTTGCCTCCCTAAGGGACACAGTCAGGACCGATTTTAGACACAAAGCTGCTCTTATACTATTTAATTTCGACCTCCCCTTTACCCTACATAACACACTCCCTTTTTCTATACCAGTGTATTTAAAATTAAAGACTTTTGTAATTTCCTTTAATATGAAAGTATAAGGAAATTTTCTGAAATAAAAAAGGAATTGCCATTTTTAAATTCAAAATGGCTAAAAGTTTTATTAATTTACTAATAAAACTCCGGATATAGCATGAGTGCATATTATAGACTCGATGTTTTGAAAAATACAAAGTAAGTGATGTAAACTTAACAAAAATGTAGAAATAAAAAAATCGTTATTTTCAACAGTCGCTTTCAATTCACGTTCTGGTGTTTAAGAAGCCAGAATTCGCATGTTGTTTGTTACTTGCCAATTTTTCTCTTAAGTAAATTAACATTTTTTACCAATGTAGATCCAGTAAAATGCCGACATTGAGGACAACCATACCTTTTGTTTCGTTGTATTCGTGCATGTTTGCCTTGTTCGACTGATAGAACCAAAGGAGTCTATGATAATGTTGACGTGATTATCTCGGTCACATCCCGAAGATGGGAAACATATACCTGTACTTCCAGTAAGCAATATCACTACATGGAGAGTTATCTATTCGAGATAACCGATAATTCAGTTGCATCAATTTCCAAATTTTTCTCAAGTCAGTCCCTTATATCTCATTTTTCCTCACATTTCTAAATATTCCTTTTGGCTTGATTTTTTAAAAATAATTATGCTTGAAAATTCTTGTAAAAAAGTATCGGGAATAGGATTTAAGTATTCTTTTTTTAGTATTCTTTTATTCCTCTTCTAAAAAATTAATTACTCAGAAAAGAATAACTGCTTTTAGAGAGAAAATAAATATATCTTTAAAGACCTTTTTATCAAATAATATCATTTACTTAAATACTAGTGGCTAATTCGATTCACCTAAATGTGCATGGAATATTTGAATAATCGGAACATCATGACAGCTGAAACTGGAACCATGGTAAAGGACTAAAGGTCGTCATAGGCCACTATGAAACCCCTCCTGTCGCGTTATCAGTAGGAGATATACTATTTTACACTATTCTTGTTCCCATGAAGTGTCATTAATAGGCAGTAGGCAATCTCAAGCCTTTTCTGTATCCACTGGGATAGCAAGAATTAATTACCAAACTGGATAATTCTCAGTTTCATACCAGTGATGTACTTTCCCTTGGGAATTCTCTTTTCCATGAAATTCTAGTCTAAACAATACTATCAAAATACCAAAAATTTAACTATAGTGATTATTTACAAAGATTTTGATTTGATAATAAATAAAAAAAGAATCAGTATTTCAAATATCTTCTACTGCACAACCTGCATCTAATTTGACAAGGTGCCACATGAAAAAATTCACAACACTGCTTTCACTACATAAAATAAAAAGTACAAAAATATTTATTTATTTGAGCATGAAAGTACAGATATTAAGAAGTAAAATAAAATACTGTGAATAAAATTCAATATTATTTATAATAGAGCTTAATACACTGATGGAAAAAAATCCCAAAAACAAGAAAAAATTATTGTACAGTAAAGAAATTTTAGAAATACATTTGTCTAGGTAACATATTTAATTTATTAATGTTTCAAGATCACAGGTAGAGCCATTGGCGAGAACAGCCATTTCAAATGTGAAATGTTGGTACATTAGTAACCGGTGTAACCGCCAGAATTTTGAATACAAGCATGCAAACGTGCATGCATTGTGTCGTACAGGTGTCGGATATCAGTTTGTTCCATGCCTGTGGCACTTAGGCGGTCAATGCAGGGACGGTTAATGCTGGTTGCGGATGACGCTGGAGTTGTCGTCCAATGATGTCCCATACGTGCTCGATTGGAGAAAGATCTGGTGTTCTAGCAGGCCAAGGCAACAAGTCGACACTGTAGAGTATGTTGGGTTACAACAGCGGTATGAGGGCGAGCGTTATCCTGTTGTAAAACACCCCCTTGAATGCTGTTCATGAATGGCAGCACAACAGGTTGTATCACTAGACTGACGTACAAATTTGCAGTCAGGGTGCGTGGGATAACCACAAGAGTGCTCCTGCTGTCATACGAAATTGCTCCCCAAACCATAACTCCAGGAGTAGGCTCTGTGTGTCTAGGCCGCAGACAGGTCACTAGCAGACGTTCACCTGGCCTCCTTCTAACCAACAAACGGCTATCACTGCGACCAAGGCAGAACCGGCTTTCATCAGAAAACACAACAGATCTCCACTCCGTCCTCCAATGAGCTCTAGCTTGACTCCACTCACGTCGCAAACGGCAGTGGTTTGGAGTCAGTGGAATGCACTGTACAGGGCGTCTGGCTCGGAGCTGTCCTTGAAGTAACCGATTTGTAACAGTACGTTGTGTCACTGTGGTGCCAACTGCAGCTCGAATTTCAGCTGCAGACGCAGTTCGATTAGCCACAGCCATACGCCGAATACGACGATCTTCCCTCTCGGTAGTATCACGTGGCCGCCCGGAACCTGGTCTTCTTGAGGCAGTACCTTCCCTTGACCATTGCCGCCAATACTCATGCACAGTGGATACATTCCTGCGAAGTCTTTCAGCAATATCGCGGAAAGAAAACCCACTTTCTCGTAGCCCTACAAGAAAATACGGCATTTTAATGCAATTTGATTATCTCACAACTGACTAAAACCCCAGTAAATATTCGATTTATCTAAAATTTTGAATTAAAAAAGAGAATATAAAAATTATAACGATGAGAGTAAATTAAAAATTTTACCCAAAAAAATTATATAAAATAATATAAATTTTTAAACTTAATAAAATCCACAGTTTTAATAAATAAGAATAAAGGACTTAGGCATACTTCAAAAGTAAACTGATAAAAATTGTATTTAAAAAAAATTTAAATAATTATTTTTATTTATAATTAAGTTATTTTAATAAAGTATAGCTTAGAGTTATTTAAATGCAATCGTTGTGAATTAAAATCAATAAAGAAATACTAAAATCCACTTATAATGAATTCATTATTTTTTTCAGTATTTTATTGGTTTTTTACTGTCCATAATATTTTGTATAGCAGTAAAATTCTCTCATGCATTATTATTTCTTCTTTTAAAAAATCAGTTACGGTCAGAGAAAATACAACATACAGAAACATTATCAAAAACAATTGGAAGTTAAAATAAGTAAATTCACTTTTAAGTACTGACTTCGGATAAGCCAAAATGAATCGGAATTATAAATAATTTTAATAATATATAATCAAAAAATTCAACACCACAAATGAAAAATTAGAATTACTTATGAATTTTATTTTAAAAATAATCATATTAAATATTATTGTTTTATACAATTTAAGTTTATTAAATGCAAGAAAGCATAAGGCATACATAAATTTTGGTTAATTGGGAAATACCAGCAGCAGAACAGCATCAAAATTCAGAATTCATAGCTAACTGACTAATTTTTTATACAATAAATTTGACCAAGTCTTGGAGCAAATAAAAATGGGAGAGTCAATTTTTATCTGATTAAAATAATTATTGGACTATAATGAGACTACTCAAAACATTGCTTCCAATTAAAAAAGAAAACGATAAATCATTGGTTAATCCTCGTTGCCAGCCAACGTAGAATTAATTCTTCCGACGTTAAAACGACCCCATATTTATAAGCTAAGCCTGTTTCGGTTGATTAAATGCTTCTCCGGAGAATGACTCTGGGAATCCCTAATCATGTAAAGGCATCATGCATTGATCCGCGTCTTAAACGATGTTTTCAAAATCACAACACGAATCTTAATAAACCCTTAGGAAGGGACTCTTCCAAATAAAGAATTAAAACGAAGGATTCTTTCCTTAGCAATGATGTTATCGGCTTAGCGAGACTCGGTTGTATTAATTTTTATCCGAATTACCTATACTAAAAGGATTTAGTGCTTTGCCTAATGATATTATTTCATTCAATCGGAATGATTACGATTTTTTTTCCACCCCCAGTCACCGTGCGAGCTACAAATAAGCTTGTCTCCGGTATCATTAGAATAATGATTCAAGAGCAAAACTTTTCACAAAATTTGATTAGGAGAACTAGAGTCAAATAATTGGCTTTTGCTATGAAGATACTTTTATTATTTATTTTGATATCTTCGGCAAATTACTCTTAACGACTTCATGGTTGAGGGGTTTTGAATCGAAGGGGTAATCGTGTTCGTTTTGTTTCTGCGGGTTATTGTTCGGTTTTGCGATTAGTAATTCAGATGGCGGTAACGAGGAAAAGGGTAGGATACATTCTTAAATAGTCACCAAGGCTCTTCAAGAGGCGACTATTCAAGAAATTCAACAGAAATTCGAGGGCGAAGGATTCTTTCGAGGACATTTTCAATGAAATAAATTAGTACAAAACTTAAGGACCCGGTAATGATTTTAGATAGTAGATTTTAGAAAAATCCACCCAGGCGGAAGTTATAATCATTAATTTCCGATGCCTTAAGTGCCCTCTTATTTAATATTTAATAAATACTTTTTTATTATTTATTTTATTGCAAAAATGTTATAGCATACTCTTCTCCTAACTATACCGGAAATTATAGTTAAATGCAATTATAGTGAGGAAATTATCTGAGTAGTAAGGATTTGGAATATTCAGCAGGAAAGTTTGAATTATTAGTTTTAATGTTATCCTCTGAATAGTTTAAATTGATTAAAGATTAAATTTCTAGACAATTATTAGTCTTATTTATATTTAATTTATATCTTTCTATCCAAAAATTTAATCTATATCTTTGCTAATTGCAGCAAATTTTTAAATCGAAATATCGGCCTATTCTTAAAATAAATATTACATATTCTAGCATAGCAATAACTATCATACATGTTTAAATTTTCAGGAAACTAACTTTATTAAATTTTGGAGCTTTATATAATAATTTGAACAAATTTCTTCATTTGTGTTTTGATAAAAAAAAAAAAGTAGATTGATACATAAACGTACTCAAATACATAAATGTACTGATTCCTTCTACAATCATGTAAAGAAATAAATTCTAAATTACATGCATTTTAAACCTCAAAGGATACGTTTAAAATAGAAAATCCGGTGGCTATACATTGAAAACCATCCATCTTTTAAAAACTAATAAACAATATTTCTGAGATTTGTCGATAACATGTTGATGAAAATATTAGCCCCTTTCCTCATTCATAATAATGATTATATTATTAAGAGGTTTTAGAATAAGACAATATATCTATCCATAAAATAATTTAAGAAGCATCCAAATTATTTCTTCAAATCTAACGAAACTGGTGGTACAGGTGTACAAAAAGACATCCTCCTTCCATTTCCGAGCCTGGTATAATTGAGTATTACAAAGTATCAAACGTTTCAAATTCTAAAAGGAAAATATTGAGAAATTGCAAAAAGAAATCACACTAATTACCTTGAATTATTTATTTCATATACTTAAAGAAATACTAGACATATTTCACGCTTATCATATTACAAGGTATTGACTATTTGATTCTTAATGTGAAAATTTTTGATGCATCGGTTATTACACTTGCATTCACCTATGGTTTGGGGGGCTTTTTACTTTAACCTTCCAGCGGGCGAGAATATGTGAGAGATACTCTAGAGATGAATTTCGTTTTATAACTTTAGATCTGATGGCACTGGGAACGCCTGTCCTTGGCTATTTGTCGCCCTCCCTTTGACCTACTTTCAGCTGTCGACGTAAGTTTGTGGCGTTAATAAGTTTCTGCCGATCAGATATTTGTATTTTCGCTACCGTTCATGTAAGTTTTTGTCACATCTGATTTTGTATTATTTTGCAAATAAATCCGTATTGTTTTAGACTGGTGACAGCAGGCAAATGCACTTATGAAGGAAAATGTTGAAAAAAAGTCCCCACATCTCTAAAAAGTGAGCAAAAATTAAAGGTGCTAAAGAGAAAAGCCCAACTAGACATTGAAGCATTAGAATATGCAATCACGAGGTTCAGTTGTGAGATCTGACAGAAATTTATATTTTTGGAGGAAACTAAACATATTTGCTCAAATTGAAATGCTGCAATGAAATAACAATTAAACTATTTTCTTCTTTTCATATCTAACTTTCAATTACTTTTTCCTTTTTATACATAAATTCTGTATTTTTGCACTTCTATATTTTGTATGCAAATTGTTCTGTCAAAATATCGACAATTTCATTTATATTATATTTAAATCAATTCAGTTAACCTGTGGTCATTTTATATTGCTATTGCAATCTATGTTTATATTTTTTCTGCTTCTTTTTAAGTAAAAAAATGTTTAAAATGATTGTAGTTATTAATCCTAAGCTATTTACAATATAATTTTAATATTTACGCTATAGAAAATTTGGAATTTACTATAGTGTATGTGAGAAATATGCGTGACCTTTCATGTTGATATTACGGCAGCGCCCGCTGGAAGATTAATGTAAGATATTACAAAGGTTAAAAAAGGCAATCTCTGGATTTTAATTTTCTACCTTTTAAAAGTTTTATTCTGCTTATTCTTCTGTAAACACAATAGCTCAAAAATGGAAGGTAATTCATTCAGATGCAGTATTTAAAACTGTAGTTATATAAAATTTTGCATGAAATCCATAGATGGAAAATCTTTATCTTTATTTATCTTTCCTTATATGTGCATGTTAAATAACAAAAGACAATGAATTAGAAATAATTTGAATTATTTCTAACTCATTGTCTTTTGTCTAAGACATCTGGCTGGGCTTGTCTTATGAGAAATTTATCATATCTCCTTGTGATGGGAATGTTGAGACACGTTATTACTATAGGTTGAATGAGATTAAACAACCTTCCCTATGAAATTTAGGATTTTAATTTACAGTACAATTTCAAGAAGACTTCCCAAGCCACCTGTTTGGAATTTGTAACTGGTAAGAATTTTATGTTCCAGTATCCACAAATTTTCCAGAAAAATGAGACTTTGAGAGTAAACTGCTAGAGAATAAGGTTTTATAAATGGTGTTGTGAGGAAAAATGTTTCTTGTAAATGAGTGTCGTTGCTTTCGACCGCGTTTGTAGAATTAACTGTGATGTTGCTCCGTGACATCATTATGGATTTGTAAATAGAACGAAGCGAATTCGAATGGAAGCTCAGAGATTGCTGTAAATAAATGTACTTGGTTTTTTTTAATTGAAGACTAAAGTATTTCCAACAACAATCCGACATCGGGTAGATGCAGCTCTCAGAATTTAGAGTTGATTTTGTTCCTTCAAATGGATTCCAATCGTGTGTGCTAGACTATAGGTAAAATGTTTGACCTTCTATGGCGCATTTAACTTGTAACAGACAAACAAATATATCTACATTAAGGATATATGGAATCCTCCTATATTGAAGTTAAGACGACATCAAAATGACAAAGTCAGCAAAAATTGTCAATCTAATCTTATAAAATTTGCCTTAAAAGCAAGATTACAACATGTATTCCATTTGTCAGTTTACTGAAATAGGTACTGAGCGTGTATAAATCCTACATCCAAATCAAAATCTTTTTTCAATTTTTTTTTAATCTGGAAATCTCTTTTTATATAAAAGGGTCAACGACCCTAGACAAGCGGCAATTAATCCTTTAAAATCAAACTTGAGAAGAATTATAAAATTTAATTCAGGTTATAAGCCTTCTGAGAAAAGGTTAAAATATATCCCTCCTATATACAAGATCGTATTCCAAACCTGAAACCCACTAGTCCTGATATAGCGACTTTACATCGAAGCATCCATGATCTCATACCAGTCCTCAAAAACAGGCTTGTGTTGGATCACAACATTTAATTCAACTTGAGAATCTTCTGAAAAAACAGAACTTCAATGAAAATTTAAATGAAAATCTAATGTACTTTAAAACAAATATCCCTTTATTGTGAAAACACCATTAAGAGTTTGTTATTACAAAATCCACACTAGGACTATAAAAGTCACAAAAAATATCCCTGAAAATATCTTTTCAAAGACAACTTTAATTGTAGAACAATGAAAATTTATACTTGTTTTTTCTCTTAATGATAAATACAAAACCAAATAGTAACATATTTTGACAACTGCAATGTATATGCTCAGAGTCGTACGTATTTTCATGCTCGGAAAAAAAACACATAAAAACCGTTATCAAACCGAATTTGTTCCTAAACGATCGTAAAGGGGAGATTTCTAACAACTCAGTACTGAGGTGAAACAATCTGCCTGTGATAAAATTTTCATACCTATATCTGCAAGAAAATGCCGGGGGAGCCATTTTGATGATTTTATAACTCCACGGCGAGCCCTTGAAAACTCAACTGAAATCCTTCATTTCTCTAACGTCATTTTTTTATTATTTATATGTTTCTTTATTTGCTTTTGTGTAGGAAGAAGTGGGTATATATTTCTAGGTTTACATATTAAGCGAAGTATGTGGGATGTGAAAAAAATTTTTAAAGATTTGGAGGAAAAGAAGAGAACAAATAAATATCTAAAGAACTTTTCGGGAAAAACATTGTGAATCAGTATATTTATATTTCACCTTTTCAATTAGTTTTCTAGTTTTTTCAGTCTATAGTTTGTATAGTTTATATGTAACTATAAATGGCTATTGCAATGAACTCTTAACCTTTTCTAAAAAATACATAAGTATTGTATTCCATTGTACTAGATAAAACTTTATAGAAAAAAAATCTAAAACTGCATTTTGTTTCTTTGAATACAAAAAAAGTCAATGTGAGAATATTTAAATTAATTTCTGTTTCAAGATTTTGAGGGATCTCTTCTTTTCTATTTTCCAGAATCAGAAAAAAAACTCTTGGAAGTCTATTTGTCTGGGTAGGCGACCGTAGCCACGATAAATCTAAATCGAGTAAAGTATGGAAGTGGTATTGAATGTGTTAAAGTGCTTATATGATTGGGTAAAAGTGTAGACAAAATACATTAATTGATTGTTTTTATCCATAACTTAATTGTTCTAGCGAACGAAGCATAATGCCAAGTTTAGCAATCTTAAAATCACAGTAACTTTCTTAGGCTCCTAACCTCGTCGAGTCTATCAGAAATTAATTAGAAGGTTAACCTGCATCAGCTCAACAGACACCTCAGAAGTTGTAATAGGCTTCAATATGGTAGGCTTAATAAAATCACTACAAAGTTATACTGCTTCAGCCATGTGTTAGTGATTACATGTGAATTTTAATTCTTGCACTTCGTATGACATGAATCATATCTATGTGTTAAAAAGTGTGTTAATAAGTCTAATCATAATAAGTGTTGTCGAGTCAAAATTTCGAAATTTCTTGAATTTTTTTTTACATTATTGCTGAGCACATATCATTTGCAATTAAATTTTTTTTCCGTTCTCTCAGATGGTAGGCTAAGGAAAACATCATGTGTCAACAAATATTTTTGATAAACTTCATCCTAAACTACTCTTATTTTCAAAAGTTAAAATCAAACTGGAATCTGTGATAGCTAAAAAAATCATGAAAACCACTAAACAAATTTTGATGATAATATACATAATATTACCTATACAAGTTCAAGAAATTGATTTTCATAGTATTTTCTTTTTGTGATACGAATAACGACAAAATAGTAAAAAAGCAATAGAAATTAAATCAGGCATACAAATTAAATAAAAAAAGTAATAAAAAATGCAAATTAAATCAGGCATACATATTAAATTTCTAAAAAGTAGTCTATCATACTGAAAAGTAATATAGACTTGAACGGCAGTTTCCCATGTTATTTATGAGGAACATAGTCAATATTACATGGGTACCAATGTATATCCATTGCGTAAAGAAGTCATAAACTCAGATATAAGTTTGACAGGAGATTTGAGTTGAGCAATACGCTCCCCGAGAGAGTCCAACGTGTAATCAAAGAAATAACGGTCGAAATAAGGAATTGATTATTCCTTTCATGCCATAATTTCTTCTTCAATAAATTGCTGCAGGAGAGAATCAGTTTGACTCCCGGACATAATTTGCTAGTAAAATAAAAATATCTCCAAATTTGGCAGCGTACCAGTATCATGCTACCGTACCTTTTAATATTTATAATTTAAATTGCCATTTAAATCTACTCAGTCACCTAATAATATTCTTCCTACGCAATAACCCCCTTCTTTTATCTATGTCTTCTTCCCTTTATTCAGATATAAGGTATGAAATGTTTTGCTTTTCTCATTGAGTAAATATCTTGAGAATCACATTATAAAAGAAAAAAGGAGAAACTTCAGCTTATTCTCATTCTAGTTTCATTAGTTGCCTTTTTGAAATATTTTATCCAATGACAAGAGCAAGTGTAGAATGTAATATTAGTCTTCAAATATATGTATCTCACTCATGTAGACTTTTGATATTATTGCGCCGATACTGTGTTTCCTGCAAAAAAATACAGATTTCAGTTGTGATAAAGTAGTAACCCTGTTGCAACTTGCACTAATCGGAAGCGGCAATTCATGGTTAATTTTAAGTGTCTTTGAAAACTTCTATCAATAGTTAAAAGCTAGTAGGCCACATTGGTCACAATCGACTACATCAAGGTCATATTACAATGTCATATTGCTATTTGGAATGCTTGAAGTCGCCTCCAGCTTCCTTTAACCCTTTGTGTATCTCTAAATTGTTTTACATACCCATATTCATTTAATTATGGTTTCCTTCTAAATAGCTAATTTCAAGAGGTAGAGCATTTATCTAAAGAAATAGCAACCAAATTTTCATGAATTTCTAATTACTTTTAGCCAATTTATCGCAGTTTTACGAGTTGTAAGTTTAGTATCAAATGTAGTTAAGTAATTTCATACAAAATTGTTATTAAGTGCCTATAAAATAATCTTTATTCAATCGTTAACCTTCCAATGAAAAGGATAAGTTGTGCATCATTATAAGTAATTTTCATTAATAGAGTATCAAAATATCATTTTCCTGATTCTAATAAAGGTTTCTAAAAACTCATAAAATGATTTGTATTTACAAACAATTATACTTTATTTAAAGCTAACAAAAGTAAAAGTGCATTTTGAAAATTATTACCAGACATAATGGATGCAAAAATATAGCTACAGCTAAACATTTGGATTCAAAAAATAAATTGTGATATACATACTGAAAAATATACTACGAGGATTTTTCATGATTTAATACATGTATTGTTATATTTTTTATAAATGCCATAATAAATATCTAAATTAAATAGCTAATTATATAAGAAGCCTATGTACATTATAATTGCTTTTCACTTACGGCAGTCTCAATGATAACTTGATTTTTATTAGATAATGAAGACCAATATAAAAAATATATTTCAATTCTACCAAATATTCCGCTGTATATAATTTTAAGTTGGAAAATAAATGTTAGTACAAACACTTATTAAGTTAATTACTTTGCATGTCTGCAACTTTGTTCTTATATCTTTAGATGCTAAATGATAATAATAAATATCATAAAAGCCATTAAAAAACATTTAAGTAGCATATTTTGTCTTTAAGTAATGTTTAGAAACTATTTTTAATCATTGTATAGATTGCAAGGGAAATTCAAAGCCGGTTCAATAAAAATTCCATGTAAGAACTCGAATTATTTCAATTAAATTAAATCATTAATCACAAAGTATATAATTTTATTTTCTAACTATAATGGCTTTCATGAATAATACATAGAATTTAGCTTATTTGCATAAGTTATTTTTGTGAAACATTGATTTTTTTATGAAAAGATATAATTTGATCTTCGTCTTTTTGGTTAAATAAAGTTTAAATAATGAATAGATAATTAAATTACTTAACTAATGGTTCATTATTCTTGACTTTTTCTAAATATAGTAGTTTAAATTTGTTTTAAAGAATAAATATCAGTTTTGTAGTATATATTAAAAAATTTCAATTATACTAATGAAAGTAATTTTAAAAAATCATGGTTCTTTTAAAAATGAGGATTTTTACTTATTTCTTATAGTCAAGCATATTTGCCCCTAGAACCTGAACTTTAATGGGTTATTTTTCTTTAAATAATTTCAATTACAATAAACTATAAATAGAATCAAATAAAAATGCGCATTATTTAATTATTATAAATTTGCTAAAACTGGTAGAAAATAGAGACGTATGAAACTCCGATATATTATCACTGAAAAAACTTTTAAAGCCCTTTTTATTAAAGATTCGATTATGAAATTTAAAAAAGAATAATCATTTATTTGCGAGGACAAAATTTTAATTCCATTTTCTATCATTCCACTTATAGAACAATTAGTGCATATACAAAATTCCCCCATTTGCAAAATGATGCTGAGATATTTTGAATTTTTTATAGTTAAATCGTCAACTACATCTTTTATACCCTCTGCATAACAAGGATAGCAAAAACTGATTGGTAGAAAATCTTGTTTGTTCGTTTTTTTTTAAATCACTAATAAGTACAACCATCTCAACTTTCTCGTTTTGTCTAAATCTAATTCGAAAAATGATTTAATTTTTGATCATATTTTTTCCTTTATAAGCTTTTAAATGCATTGAATCTTGCAGTAGCAGATACATGTTCAAAATTGTTTCAGTCCAGATAGTTTAGATAAAGATGAATATATGCAGAAGAAAGGCAAACAAACTCAAAAGAATGACTGGCTAAAATTATAATCATTGACTGAAAAACTTTTGTTGCCTTAAGTAAGATCTTTATTCATTAACAACTAAAACCTGAACTTTAACTATTCACTTTCAATGACATTATAAAAACTTTAAAAAATTATATTAAAAGCGATTTTGAGAAAACTTTATACAGGATTAATAGTTGTTCCATAAGTGTTTATAACTTGAATGCTAAATCCTTACATCTAAAAGTTTCATATAATAGTTTTAAAAGAATTTATTATTAAGAATCATCATTCTTTGAAAATAATTATATATGCATTCTTTCAAATTGCCTCTAATTTTTGCATAAAATCAAACAAAAAAAATTTTTTAATAAATTGAAATAAAATTTTATGTACATAGATTTTTAATATGAGAGTTATGTACTGCCAGAAACAAAGCCCTAAAATAATGAAATTGAAATGAAATAATTTCAATTCAGTTCAGATACTTTATTCGAAAATTCTTAGGAAAATTTTCATGTTTTTCCTCTGAAAGGCTTTAAATTATGTTTAAAAGAAACTTCTAATAAATCGATTGAACGTCACAAACTCCTTAATAATTTTCACTTTTGTTCTTATACATTAATAGCAACATGGATTTAAAATAACAATAAAAAATCATTTTAATGAATTAAAGATACTTCCAAATTGAAATTTCAATTATTTTAATTATATTAATCAAAATAATTTATTTACAAGATTCGTTTATTTTTGTGGGTATGGGGAATTCATTTTTCTGAATGAATTATAAGTAATAAAAATATATTAAAAATAAAAAATATACAATATTATTAATAAGGAATGATTAATGTGGAATTTTATGATTAAAGATAATAAAAAGTTAAGAATTATACTAGTTAATGCATTAAAATGCAATGATAATCAATTCTATATATTTGTTTCCTTACGAACATTATCTTTGTGGGATTTGTACAGTTGTAAATCGATATAACCATCATGAAGAGCTCTAAATATTAAAAAAGAAAATGCTGTGATGTAGCAGCTTTATATTTTTTATGAAAAAAATAGAATTAGTACAAATTTCTAAAATAGAACCAAAACTGTATACAATTATTTATCTTGTTAAATCACAAAAAAAATTTTTCACTTGTATCTTTGAAAAAGTTGCCACTTTTATATCGATCCCTTATACCTTCTGCATAAATTCGTACTCTCATTAATTTCCACGACGGTCTAACACTGTGTCTTTGCTTTGGAAACACAGAATCACACGTCTGAGACTAGATTCCATTGAGAATTTGTCCTGTATATCAATCTAGATGTGTTAAATCCTTCGGAATCAATGTCCTCCAGCAGATGTGATATAAGAATTTAGAGAAAGGCATAAAGACTATAATTTTTAATTACGAAAGAAATTTCAAATCAGTCATCAAGTATCTTTAAAATAATATATCAATTTAGAAATAGAGTCAACTTCTCCATCATCAATAAAACTTTTATGTAAACCAATATTATTTAACACTAAATTAAATTCATTCTGTATATATGAGATTGCTTATATTCTATCAAGAAAAGGTTAAACAAATATAGAAATGCCATCTTATTCGAAACTATTGTCTTCCTCTTACAATTGGTCTTACAACAATAACTTGTGTTTATAAGATACAGTAAGAAAACCTGCTTACAAGATCAGAAGGATTGACAACTATCACTGCCCTCACCACTTCTTTCCGAATGAAGTGCAAGGTCAATAGATTCTCAGGACGTCCTATTAAGAAGAAGCATTCAGAAGAGTCAGAATGACATATCACACGATAGAGACTCCTTCAACATAAGAAAAATTCGAAAGTAGGCAAATAATCTATCATTATTGATGTTCTGAAAAAATGACTGATATATATCACTCTAAGAAATCTGTACATATATTGTATGTATTTTTAATTAAGAAGTAATGAATTGTTGTTTCATTATTACTAATAACCCTTTGGTTTTATTTTATTTTTTCTCCCAAAATTTGAATAAAAAGGAGGCTTTTTTTTATTTTTAGACTTTCCTGAGTTTCCCAAAAATATATTTTTGGGTATTCTTTTTTTGTGTCTTTCAATTTATCAATTTGTTTGAGTCAAAACCTTAAAAACATGTAAGAAAAAAATTCAGTACGTATCAATAGAAACCAATCTCCTCTAAATTGAGAATTTCTGTTTTAAAGTCGTAGAGTTTTCGATCTTTCGTCACCATTATTTTGAAAAATTCGTTTCAATAACTGTAATCAATAGAAATGGAATTTAAAAGGCTTATTCTCCCCCGCCCAAATACGCCACTTTGCATGCCGAAATCAAAAAGTGTTTTGATAACCTTTATTTACAAAGCATAAAATCAGAAAAAATAGCCAGAGCAAAAAGCAAAACAAACTGTTTATCAGAAAATTTGAATTTTACCAAGATAATATTTTTTTTTGTCTTAATAGACAGAAATGGTTATAAATATGTATACAAGCGATACAACAAAAATGACTAAATTTTCCCTGATTAAATATCTATCAAGGACTCCTTGGTAGATATGGTAATATTATTTTGCTGCATGGCAATATTACGTTGGTAATGATATTAACGTATTTTGTAAAATAACATGGTATATGGTAATTAGTTTTACATGGTAATATTACGTTGAATTCAATCACATATTCTAATTTCAAATAAACATTCATATCCCATAAAATGATAGCTAACATTTCATTCTTGAGATAATAAAGAGAATTTGTATAAATTTTTGAAAAGAAATATTTTTTTTGAAAATTTGCAGTCTGATATTCAATTTAAATTAATCCCAATTTTTAAAAAGAAATATTTTTTAAAAATCCATCTTCTTTTCTTGATTTTGATATTTTTTATAGCAGTTCAAGATTTAGAAGAAAAAAAAAGAGTACAAATAACTCTCCAAAAATATTTTTTGGATACAAAATAACTTTCTTTATTTTAACTACCTCTAACTACTTAGAAAGGCTTAAATAAAACGGCACCTATCGAGTCGTAGAGGGATGAAAGGCGATTAATATCACCCTTGGTCAGTCCAACTCTTATAAGGATAACCCCTGCCCACATGCCACACCCTCCCATACCCACAAAAGACACTCCACGACTAGAAAGTCTCTCTCGATGACTGTATTGGTTCAAGCTTTAGGACGTGACCAGAAGTCAGAATGAGCGGATTGGATCAACCTCAGTCATTCTTCAGAATCCTCCGTGACCGGACGAGCTGTTACCTACGCACGTTGCCAGTGTAAAAAACAAAAGCTCTCTGAGTGTGCCAGAGGAAAAGAAGGGAGTCGTGTGAATGGCTTATGTCCAAGAGGCCAATCACTATGCAGGGCCATGAAGCTTACTACTCCCAGATTGGAAGAATCAGAGCTGGTCACAATATTTACTTTGACACAATTTCGGATTTTCTGCCGCTGCTAACTCTTTCGTAGAAACGATGCTTTCCGATCATTTCCTCAGATCATCGCAGGAAGAAAAAAGAATTGGAGAGACGCCTGCTGGAAAAGTATTTCGGAATGGTTATTAAGAAATGGATCGAAAGAAAAGATAGATGGCAGATGCGATTGTGATGCTGCATTTTGTTCCTTTAAAACGAAATTGTGCTAAAAGAAGAAAAATGGAAATATTTAATATGCTGTTATCATAAAATTACTTTGCCAATTTTCATCCTATCGATTATGAAAGCATATGTAGTTAGAAAAATATATGCAAAGAAAATAAATAAGCAAATGCATGCAAGAGAAACATCATGTAATTAAAATATATCTTCCTTGCTTTAATTTGTTTTGATAATTTTTGCAACAATTAAGGGCAAAAAAAAAAGTATTTCTTCTTTACAAAATAACTTTCTTCATTTTAATTACTTCTATATACAAGGAAAATTTTAAATAAAGACCTCCCGTTGCCTGCTTTTTTCTCTTTCCTATATTAACCAGGAGTATGAAATCAATTATGTAACATAATTACTTTGAAATTCAGAAATAGTAATAAAAAAATAAAATAGTTAAACAACTACAGCCTTGAATTTTCTTCATCATTTGAATATATAATATACGTAATACATTTATTATATTTTTTCTTACAAGTTGTGCGCTTTTTGAGGCATCATTCTATTCCGGACATCTGAAATAAAATTTATCATGCTATTTGGTTTATTTGTTAATTACTTTTCTAAGGATCTTTCACTACTTATCCAGATAGAGGCCCAATTAAATTTTTATTAAACCTTTCAGATATCACTAATATTTTCAATGTGCCCGGTAGTGTTTTTGCAGTTAATTATTTACAGCTTTTAAATTCTAACGTGCTTTAAAAAGAACTAATCTAAAGACTAAACATATTCAGTTTTGAAATTTCTAAAATGTTTTTTATATTATTAAAGATAAATTATTTTCAATTTACAAACTGTTAGTGGATTTTTAATGTTTTAAATTGAATATAGTCAGTTATTCTTTTATTTATTAATGATCATAATAATTCGCAGCTTTTTAATGTCATTATGCTTCTCAGTATTTCAGGTTGCTACATCACGTATATTAAATTTCTCATATGTTTTTTTTAATATTTTCTGGTTCATATAGGTTCTGTTTTTCAAGTTTTGTTTTGTTTTCTTTTTGTTTATTTCTTAATGTTCTTTCAATCTGGAGTTTTTCTGTAGTGTGAGTTTGCTTTTAAAATAATATCGATCAATTCCAAAGCACACATTTAGAGTTGGAGTTTGGAAAAATTTTAAAGACAATACTGAATGAATTCTTCGATTTTATATTTCTAAACTTAATTGAAGGTAAGTATCTTCTGAATCAATGTATCAATGCTTGGAAATAGAATATAATAATGAACGATAATAATAATAATCGGTAATAATGTCATAACGAACTTGGATATAGTATTTAGTAATCCCTAAAATAAATATAGCTAATCAATAAATTAGCCACGTTCATACTGAAGAATCTAAACAAAAAAGAATGAGATTTTAATTTGTGTGAAACTTTTTCTTAAAAATAGAGAATATTCTCTATTTTTAAGAGAGAGAAAAAAATTCGTATACTCTCGCAGGAAAAAGTCATCTTTTAACTTGCGATCAAAGAATTCAGTTCAGTTCAGTTATATTAACGTCCCGTTTAAAGCAACAAGAGGGCTATTTTGGGATGGATCTCGTAATTTTGAACCACGGTCAGATGACGAGGACGACAACTGAAGTGACACCCCCTCTCCACACCACACCAGCGGGAGGACTTTGGCCAGACAGATTTAACGTGCAAGAGACCCCCTCACACGATGGATCTTCGGTGGAATCGAGTCTCGAACTTGAAACCCTCCGGTTCCGAAGCCGAGACCTTACCACCAGGCCACCGTGGCCCTGCGATCAAAGAAGATCGTGCATATGTTTTCTACAGCTAGACCTAGGTTTTCTTCTCGTCCTTTCAAATCTTTTTTTTTAACTCGAATTATTTCGAAATATCAACTGATATTCTAAAATGTTATTTAAAATACTCTTGAGAAAAGATAGGTACTTGAGAAAAAGAAAATAATAATAAAAATACCTAAAACTATATTAAACTTATAAATAAAATAATTATTGGTAAAAGTTCATGTATATATTAGGAGTATCTCTTAACCTCTTTTTCCCCTTGTGACATCAAGTAACTATCATTAGCTTTCTTCAAATAATTGAAATAAACACCTATTTCACCGTCAAATTTTAAGATAGTCCTTCAGAGAACCAATGCATCTGACAACCATTTTGAGACCCCTTATAATCATTCATTTATAAATTATAGTATTAAAACACATGTTAAAGGGCTAATAGTTTACTTGTAGATGGTTTTATTGCGCATTTCATGTTTAAAAATCAAACAAAACTAAATAAATGAATTTGGTATGTAATCTAGTAACTACGTTGACGATGTTTTAGTGATGCCAGTTTACATAAAGAATATGATTAAATAATGATGAAAGGAATTAGACACATGAAATCTAACTTAATTTACAACTTTAATTGTAAACATAAATCAAGTTTTAGATTAAACACATCAATTGATTGATTATTTGTTTGTTCAAATGTTTTATGACTGCGCGTGTGTGTCTGTGTGGTTGTGTTTGAAAGGGTGTACTCAAAAAAGAAGAGAGATTAATTTAGATTGCATGATAAATTTATCATGTATTATCCACACTACAACTGTAGATGTCCTTGAAATTTTTGAACATTTAATTCTAATGTAAGAAATCTAAAATCTATATTGGATTTTCTCTATGGCATGACAAGGAAATTCAGTATTTTTCAATTTCTTCTATATGAAAAAGAAATATTTTTAAAAAGATGAATCCAAAATATTTTTTAAGTTTAATAATTAATAACCTGTGTATGTGGTCTTCCTGAAATTTTCTCGCTTACTTCCTAATAAAATTATTATCGCCTTACCCATTATAAATTGCGGATTTGCATGTGAAGGAATTTACGTAAACAGGATATAACATTAACTAACAATAGTTACAAAGCATAGAATTTTAGAGCAGCATTCTTACAGAATTTTTCACTCAAATATATATTTTGCCTGCTAATAAAAAACAAAATTCAAAACATGACTTCATTTGTAATTGGAAGATAATATACCGAATTTCATTAATTTAAGTCAATGCATTTTTGAGTTATAGTATTTGCATGCAAAGGAAATTACTTTACTAGACTTGATACAAAATTTGATTTTAAAAACTGCATTTTAAATGTTAAACCTCTTCATCAAATTTTATCTAACTTCTTATGGTTTGTAGCTATCGAATTTACTTGCTTTCGTGTAGTCAGACTGACGAATTTCCTCTAAATTGATTTCCTTTGAAATTTAACAAAAAGCTGCAAATTTAGTTTGAAGTCTATGTACCTAACTGCATGCACTGAGTATGTTTTTGAATTTTCGAGTTCACAGCTAATCAAACATATCGATATAATTCAAATAAAAATGTATCTCGAACTCATGGAGATATACTTAAAAAGAAGGTTGACATACATCAGTATTCTTTTAAGCAATTCAAAAGTTAATTTTGATAATTTAAAAAAGTTTCTGTTCAGTTAATCAATTAATTAAAAAAATAATTAAACTCGAAGTATGCTATTTTACATGTTAAATGTGCTTTCTAGGCAAGTAGTTTAAATACTGAAAGTTTCTAGCAAAACAAACTGGTTACTCAATTTTTATCGTTTACTACTAGATTATTTTCCTTCTGATGTATATTTATTGCTCAATTCGATTTATGTATGTTATAAAAAAGTATTTTTCTAAACCATCATTCTCTATTTGATAAGTGGGGATTCTACTTTCTCCTAAGCAAAAAGAAAATATTGTATCGCTCAAAATCCTGAGATTTTGACAAATTCCGACGTTTCAGAGCTCTCTGATGGCGAAAAGTTCATTTAAATATGTTTGTGTGTATAACACAAAAATGTTTTGATCTAGAAGGTTGAAAGTTGATTTTTTAATATGTCTGTCTGATCGTCAAAATTTAAATTTATAGGGTAACAGCAAAACGAGGAAAGCTGTGTAGATAAAATTCGGTTCGCTGATTTAACAGCTTATATATAATTATAAATTAAATTTGGAGCCAAATCCTTGAAGTGATTGACCGTCTGTCGATCTGTATTTCCCCAAACATAAACTTATAATTTCAAATGTGTAGTATCTTAATTATAATAAATATAATGTACGACTATAATTTGTAATAATTATAGTACTATCAAATTTTCATTTACTTGGTTGGGAAAAATATTATAATAGGCAAAATGCCAAAACAGGTATTCAGTTTTCAGATACTTGTGTATTAGCTGCATCCTAGAGATTGATTGACAAAATTCGCTAATTAATAGGATCTTTCATAACCGTTGTTAGCGATTAATATGCAGTTCATAACACACAAGTATATTTATTAGATAGTATACGAAAGAGTTTTAAGAACACTTTCTCTAGTGTTTAAAGTAATTTTCAATATTATGAAATTCAATTTGCTTTTATAATTATATTCACTGAAACTACATCTAATAAAAGGATTAAACGTCATTATTATCAACTGTCTTTAGCAACGTTTTGTTCTAAGTTTCATGACTTTAAACACATTTTTAGATTTTTTTTTTCTGTCTGACATTTTAAGCCTTCGACAAAAACAACTTCGCTAAAGTTACCTCATATTACCATTATGTATACTTTTTATATAAAAAACAAAATTGGTAACAAGATTATATTTTAATGCCTACATTCTTAAAAGTCACTTTTATTCACAGGTGTTTCCATTATTTTGGTAATTTTCTAAAAACAGAAGAGCATTCGGATTAGACAAAATTCAGCAAAGTGTAATTTTTTTAATGTTGCAAAAGAACATCCCTATCATTATCTGAAATCTAACATCTAGATTATTTGAAAGCAATAAATTAAATTTCAGTGCATTTAACCAAAACTGATAATTTATCAAAAAACTCAATAAATATTTCAAAGGTTATGATGTAATTAATATAATAATATGCTGAAAAATCTTAAATGTAGGATGTCAAAAAATTTAATCTTGACTGTATGCTAAATCCACATATTATCATGCAACCGTGAATATCTCAGAACAACCTATCTGATTGAAATATATTTCACTTAATGATGGATGAACATATATATAAAATAATTTTTAATGCATAGGATACTTTATCTTTTTTCCCCTTCTTCTTCCTCTCCTTTATATAAGCAGGAGCATTTTAAGTTCTACTTGCACAATTTTAAATTAAGTAAGCAAATCACAAAAATTCGAATTTTTAATACAGATTATTTTTATGAAAGAAATTTTTTCTATTCTTTATGCATTTTTAGCGATTTTTCTCAAAATTTTTAAACTTCTAATCATGATATAAAAATACTTTGGTAAAATTCATTTTACAAATTGTAAACAGCTTTATAAAATAAATTTCCTATGAGGATTGAATGCATCTTTTATTGATAAATAAAATGTAAAATATTTCATCATTTAAAAAATAAGTATTTTAAACATATATATTTAAAAAACTGTTTTGGAACAGAATATTTTTTTAACTAAAATGGCTACAAATATATTTTAAAATAGTTTCTGATGTGAATTAAGAAAGTTGTCCAACTGAAATTTCCTCTTTTTGAGAAAACATTTTAAAAAGAAAAAAAGTAAAGGAAGAATTTTAAAGTACCAAATCCTCATCTTTCAAAATAAAAGGAAACATACTTTCGTTCCTAAAAACATCAAATATATTCTACAACCAAAAATGTTTTCGTAACGTATTGGAAAATATTCAAAAACAAATCAAGCTTTGAAATAGTTTCTTCTAAAATCATTCGAATATAAATTCTCGCAATGATGATTCGAAGCTGGATACGATAAAACGAAATGCTATATGATATTTAAAAGAAATACGCATTCAGTTATGTTCCGTTTTTATGCATTCGGCATGGGAAAATTATTTTCTTAAATTTTAAAATGCTATAAAAACTGCGACTTTTATTCACTTGGGTATATTCTCCAAAATGATATTAATTAGTACTTCGAAAAATGAATAGAAAAATATCAATGGAGGCGGAATTTATTCTTTAGAAGTAATATCGACAATTCTTTTTATTTGTATTTTTATTTTAGAAAAATCACTGAAATATAACTTAATTTGGAATTCTTTTACGTGGCAATTTTATTTATTTGCCAATTAAAAAAATATTTTACTTAACAAAACCTTACATTTCTTTTCTGTTCTAAGATCAAATATTTCATTATTTTTATGAATTTCACACGACTGAGTTAATTTTTTGAAAAAGAAAGCTAAATTCCCTGTGAATTAATTAGTGGTCTCATAATAACACAATGATTTTTTTCTTAAGCATAAGCCGAAATAGACTTTCCACTAATTATTTACGAATTCTAAAACATATATTTCTGAAGGAAATTTTTTTTTCTATTTTCTTCTCTATATTTTCTTGAAAACTCTTAATAACATTTGTATCAAATATGAAATTGGAAAAGTAACAAGGAGCTGATGTCGTTACCTTTAGGTTTTTTTTTTTTTTTTTTTTTTTTTGTAGATTTCAACTGATTCTGCTTTTTAAAAAATTACAGAAGCATTATGTTGAACTCGTATAAAGTGTATTTTTTGTAAGACTGCCTTGAATTTAACTAAAGAAAAATATTTATTTGAATTTCTATTTTGTAAGAATTAGTCGGTGATTCATTAGTTTTAATAATTATAAGTAAATCTTTCAATGTACTTGAAAAATTTATTAAAGTTTCCTTAACACTGTGCAAAAAAAAAAAAAAAAAAATGTTTCAAAAATGCTGAACAGCTTTTCCCTGCTATCTCCAATTTTGTTCATGTTGTGTATGTTGTTTTATTTTCAAAAGAAAAAAAATGTTTTTTTAAACTTTTTCTACAACAAGGAGCATTTACTTTTGCATCGCGAATTTCTTACAACACATATTTTAAAGGCATTATAAATAATTTTTCTTTTCCTTCGTTTTACATCTATTTATATTGATCAAATGACAGAATTCCTTGATTTAATGTATTGGCTTTGACGTTGCTTTGAAGCTCTTCATTAGACTGAAAGTTTTTAACCCTGAGCCAGTTTAATCCAGGGAAAATGTGTAAATCACTGTCACCTCAACTGGCTACAGTACATTCCAGAATATCCGGCCAAGTGTGTAAAAAAGGCAGACAGGATAACAAAAAGGCTGGATTAATCGGAGTTATATGAACTAATTTCCTACCTACTAATATCAGAAGTCAAAGTTTTTATACAAAACACACTGTTATAATATGCATTTTATTATTTTATATTGAGTACTAAGTTCCCCATAAATCTCATACCACTCAGATTTGGAGACTTCAGCCTGGTGAATCATAGAAGCAGCTGCCAGTGACGTGTAGGGTTAAAATAGGCTCTCTACTGGTCATTAAAAATTATCGAGTGAGAACATGATGTTTTTTTGGTTTCAGGCTTTTCAAGCCTGAAAATTCGAAATCAACAAAATGACGATTTATATCTTTTCAGGCATCAATTTTTCTCCTTCAGGGTTATTCGAAAATAATGCAAAATGTTGTCACATTTGGCGATTTATAGCCAACGGAAGTTACAACTTGATTTCCAAATTGTTCATTCTCTGAATTTTTACGAATTGTCTTAATTAATTTAAGTATTTAACCAGTTTAATCCGGTTTGAAACAATCACGAGACTATCAGATTACGCATGCGTCAATATTCTGAAAAACGATGGATTTTTTTTTCCATCCCCAAAAAGTTTAGAAAAATTATCATTTATAAATAGAGAGAAAGGGGGGTAGAGAAATCTCGTGATTCTTTCAAACTTGTTTAAACTGGTTAGTAAATTAAATTAATTAAGACAAATAATTTTTGAAATTTGCAGTAGTAGGTTTCGTTTGTATTCTTTTTTTTTAAGAAAAAGTGAGTTAAGGGATATCAATTATTCACATTTTACCATAAATTCTGTAAGGCTCACTGTGACACACTGAAGAAAGCATTAAGCATACCCCAACAAAATTTACGAATACTGTATGGATTATGCAGACATAATCAGAAATAGCATCAACAAGTGAAGTTTGTTGCAAACTGACGAAACAACGAACAAGGCACTGTTCTTTTCATGTCGCAATTTGTATTTCGTCTAGACATGTAGCAGACTCTTGCTTTTGGATTGCAGCTCCTTGCCTTCCTCATTTAATTACGATAAAAGGAAACTAGACTAGATAGCAACGAAACCGGATACTCGAGAGCGAACTGCACTTATTAAAGGACAACTAATTCATAAATCATTTTCAACAATAAATCATATCCAATGAGTTTATTACATTGTTCGAAAGAAACGAAAGACTCTATAAACTTATCCAATGAGGTAGCCGATCAGTAATTCAGAATTTTAGATTTGGGAGAATGTTAAAAACCTCAAAAGCCACCTTTCCTCAAAAGGAAACTCGACCATAAATAATGTGAATTTGCATAAGTTCAACATTTGTGTGGATTTTCGTTTAAACAAAAGGTCAATCAGAGAATAAATTTTGTAGAAATTTTCATTTTTTTTAACTTAAAATATTCTGAAGATCAGAAATATGAACTCATGATTGTATTCTGAAAGTGATCTTGGTATGATCCCAATTATTTCAAAATGTAAAGGGTAATTAGAAAGACTCATTTTGAGTTTCTGATCACATTAACGAACTGATTTGTAAGAGAATATTTTTTTAACAATTGGAAGTTACTGTTTATTGCCACAGAATTTAATTTTCATTCATTTCCAAGTGCCTTAAAGTATCATTTTCCTGGGTTCTTTCTTATTTATAAAAAATGAAATCAGTTTCATGGAATACTGTATATAAATCATCTTAACTATTTAATACCTTAATTTGAAGTAAGTTAGAATAATTCCATCACAATTTTGTTGGAAAAAGTTAGGAAATGGATCTATATGAAAAAAGATAGGCCTGAGTACTATAATTCATGAGAAATACATAGAGTTTAAAAACACTTATTCTAAAATAAATGGCGACTAGTAATTCAAATTAGTAGAAAATAAGGCTCCCTTTTCAGTACAATGCTTGATCTCCAATAAACTTTTCTCTGATTCCCACTTTACTAAAAATGAACCATCGCAGCTAAGGATCTAGTAATATTTCATTTGTATAACTCTAGATAATTGTAAACTATAATTAGGAAATAAAACAAATTTCGAATTACTTAAATTCGTTATCTTCAAACTACTAACATTTAAACAGCCTTACTTAACTCCATCAATCCCTCAGAAAAACTAATATTCATCATCATTATGTACTTTCTACAAATTCATTCAAAATATACATATTTGTTGAAAATTCAGCATTACCTAATTATCGCTTTCTACATTTCCACAATATTTTATTTTTAAAATACTCAAAAATCGTCATTTTCAAATCCCTTTTTCAATATTACAGGAAGAGACATTTTTCCCTGCCCTTGAATGTAGTTTTCTTGTTCTTTACTATTCCTGACGCCAAAAATCTAGCTTTCAATATTGAAAAGCATTATATTTGTAAAAGGTGCCCCAAAATTAAGACAATGTTTGAATTTGCCACCATTCCTTTCAGTCAAGTGTTGACAATACTATGCAAAAATAACATTTGACAGCTGATAGTTTAGGGTTAGTCAAAATTGAGCGTCACAGGATGCAACAATATGTTAACGCAAGATTTGAATTTTTAAAATACATTTTTCCCCTATACTTTTATTGACTCGTAATTACACAGGATATGGTTATGTGTGGAATAACACATAGGGAAAATAGCCTTCAAGGTTCTGGTGGAACCTACGCACTCTTTTGTCGAAATTTTCTATAAACACATAAATATGCAGGATTTCATTTAATGCAGAATTCAATTTCCTCCTTCGATGCATGCTTACTTTTGATTTTATTGGCAAAGACGCTCAACTTCACATAACCCCTTAAAAAGAAATCCAATGGCGTTAAATCACACACTCTAAAGGGTAAATTCTCAAATTTTCGATCTGTGGTCGCAAGACTTAAACTATTAAAATAGTTTTCAACAAGGAAAACGCGTGGTTCAATCTTGTAACGCTCCCTTTCTGTTAACCTTAAACAAAAGTAACTTTTCAATTGTATCACTATATACAGTATCGTCAGACGACTTTTTAATAGGGTTACCAACGTTTTACAATGCGAATTGTGGCAAATTCCAATCTCCTGTTAATTTTGAAACACCCTTTATATCGGTTGGTAAATTCTTTAAAACCATCAGATTTTAATTTTTCACAAAATCATGAACATCTTTGGCAGGAGAGGTCATTGCCGTATTTCTAGGCTTAACATTATGTCTTACCATTTAAAAAATTTTTTATAGATTATTCATATATGAAAACCTTATTCCTAGTTACTCCAAAAATAAAATTATTAAGGACAATCGAGAATCCTATCCTGCTTCTTAAGATAAAATCTAAAAATGAAAATAAAAATCTTATTTACAATTGTTATATTCTTCAGATCCAAAAGTTATGCAACTTAATAACTTCTTTGCAAGTAAGCCATATAAAGAATTCAGAATGAAACTTTGAAAAAAAAAATTTGATTTTTCTTAAAGTTCCATTAATGTCTACACATGTTTCTAAGGAAAGCAGACACTAGAACATTTAACTGCGAAAAAGGGAAATGTGTATACCACCTTCTTTAGAGTATCTTAAATAAGGTACATGTTTCCCATCTCACCAAGGTTTCCCCTATACGTGCTGTAGTTATTGTCCTCAATTATCCTCATTGTTTCCCAATTATCCTCATTGATCTTGTATATCTTACGTTAGAAATATTGGTAGAAATAAGCTACATTTTTATTCGAAATTTTAATTTTTTTTAAATAGACTGATTTTTTTTCTTTTATTATAACATTTAATTACATACCTTAACAAATAAATTTAATATTTCTATCGATGTAGAGATTACATTCATAATTATTGAAAATTTTATACCCTTAATCAATAATTTTGTACTGTGAAGTCATTAATTACTCCTTATTCCCAATTATCCTCACTTAACCTATATAGCATACATTAGAAATATTGATTGAATTTCTTTTTTTAATAGATTGAAAAATTTTAGCTTCTTTCCTTTTTATTGCTATTATATTTCATTACAAATTTAGCAATCACATATAATCTACCTATAGATATAGCTATAATATTCATAATTATGATATCATTTATAGCATCAGACAATAATTTTGAATCTGAGATATATTAGCGTCCCGTTTTAAAGCAAGACTAGCTATATTAACGCTGTTTTTGGATGGACCCCATAATTTCGAACCGTGGCCAGATGGCGAGGATGATACCTGAGCTGATACATTATTCCGCACCAAGCTACAGCAGAGGGAGGACGTTTGTCACGGATTTAGCACGCACTAGGCAAGCTTACATGATAGTTCTTTGGTGGAATCGGTTATCAAGTCCCTCCAGTTCCAAAGCCCAAACCTTACCACCATGCCACCGAGTTTGATTCCGAGAAAATGATTATAGTAAAAATAAATTTTCATACATCGAACATTTATTTATGCATCATAATAAAAATGCTCAAAATATCTTCGAACAGCCTCAGTAAGAAAACTGTGTTCTTTTTTTGTAATATCTAACAATAAAGACAAATTTAACACAGCAAGATTTATAAATTAAAATACTCAAATTCATTTTTTCTTTTAAAAAATAAAACTGATTATTTTAAATATGCTCTCACATGAATTTTTTGAAAACAATCAGATTTTATTAATGAATTGTTCTCAGAAAGTTTTACTAATCCTCGATACTCCAAATTGTGTAACGCGAAATCTACTAAATTTCGTTTCCTTTTATCCCCTTAGGATTCCAACAGATTGTGCGATACGCTGCGATTTTGAACAACAAAGGATTTATTCTAATAAACGGAATATTTGAAAACTAATTACAGCAACAGAGAACAAGCTTCGAGAAAAAAATAGTGAATATCGCAGTTGCTTTTAAGTAAATTCTTGGCCAACTCCCCATTTCCCAGACTGCCGGGGTACTACTTCAAGTGGGATTATATTCCCCAAGTAGAATTAAATATTAATCCTACAATCAATAATTCTTATCGTTCAGGAAGTTGCGTATATTTTAAGTTTTCCAAACACTGAAGCCATAATATTACTCAAGAAGAAAGCAATTTGAATGTGATTAATTTTTCATTTCTTTGATTTAAGATTTCAAAATATGTTTACTCATTGTTTTTATTTTCTTCTTCCTTCTAAGTAAATGGATCAAGATAAAATTTTAGATTT
>JAPMOQ010032104.1:1493488-1599846 GCA_026543055.1 Argiope trifasciata
AGCTATTCTATTCTAATCTTAATTCATCTAGTATATCATCCCAGTCCATGAATCTAAGAATTGTGATAAATAAAGTTATGCAGCATTTCCTATAGGTTAATAAATCTTTCGAACATCTCAACAGTATCAGAAGTTGAATTTTAACTGGATTGCAGTATATGTAGTAGGTAGCCTTTTTGAATGAATTTTAAGCGGAATGGTACATATTTGCATTTCTCTTAGAAGAAAAGGGAGAACTCTTCAAGTTACCAATCCGGTCAAAGTTACATAAACGCCAACCTTTAACTATCAACATTTTAAGTATAAATAGCAAAGTATTATATATATTAAGTATTATAGCAAAGATAAAATCCATAATACTCTTCAGGCGTCCATGCATGCTTTTAATTCTCAATACCATTGTTCAGCTTTGGTGAAATACTAGAACTGATAGCAGAAACTGCATATATAAACATAGTGCAAATTGAAGAAAAAGAAATCTAATCAACCTCAAAGGGGAAATACGGATAAAATTTCAGGAAAATTGAAAGCTGTTTAATTCATAGAATTTTAAAAGAAAAATTATATTTAATATTTGCGATTATTATTAAATTATCCATACATAGATCCAGAATGCAGTAAAGAGAGAGGTGTGCACTTTGGAAGATGCAAGATCTTATATCGCTATTGATAAATTTTGCATTTCCTGTTACATTTGGTGTCAAATGTAATAAATAAGGACGATGATTGATGAAATTTAATTCCACATCACTATTTGACATTATTTTGAATTCTATATTTGTTAAAACAAGAGAGAATCTGATCTTAAAGATGGTATAAGCGAATGAAATTTCAGAGAAGGCATCGAGGGTAAAAATAAACAACTGCCAGAGCAAAAATAGTGATAAAACATAGACCAGGATCAAGAAAGCTGTCTACTTCAAAACACAAACTTCTGAAAATGTCATGGATTGAATACTAGAGCTTGTTAATTTTTGATCATTTTTTAAAATAGCGTAGGTATAAGTTGTTTTTTTTTAATATCTTGTGAGAATATGAGGATGTGATTGAAATTAGAAGCTGCACGAAAAACCATTTTGTGGAATAAACCAATCATAGCTTGTTGACAGTTTAGACTAGAATCCTTTTATGATCTTAGTCATCTGTCTTGCTTTACTTTTCTGTTATATTCTTCATTCAGACCAGAATCAGATAGTTATATTCCACTTAATTTATATCTGTTATTTCAGCATATTCTGAAAATATTTTCAAATAAATAGCTAATCACTTCTTACTTTTTTATTAATAAAAGATTTTATAGTAATATCTATTTACAATATTCCTAGAGCTTTTTTTTAAACTTTTCTGACAGGAAATCTAATTATCTATAAAATAATAGCTTTATTTTCATTATTTATTGAAAAATATTTCCAATTAAGGTAAAACATATTGAGTAAATATCTCTGTAAAAGACTTATTAATGAAATAAATTGTTTTTATAACTTTTAATGGTATGCTGCTGCAAATATGAAATGTTATTAATTACAAAAATCAAAGGAATGAAAACTTAGAAAATAAAATATCTCAAATTCTTCTACATATATTTATACAGTAATTTATACATATTTTGTATATATTTATGTGAAGAAATAACGTATAAAAATGAAAATAAAATATTTTTTTTTAATTTTCTTAATTTATATATTAGTTTCCAAATCATTATGAATTGATTATCTCATTCACATCAATCATGCTAAGCTGAAAGATATATTCTAAAAAGATAATATTTTTTATGAAAAGCTAGATTTCAAGTAATAAAGAGAATTCACGCTAAAATTCCAGCCATTAAAAATATTGAAATATTTTTAAAACATATTAACATAAAAGTAGAATTGTGAAACAAAATTAGTATTTCTGGTAAAAAGTTTACAAAAATTAATTATCTTTCCAAATATAATTCTTTGGCAACAATATAAAATAAAAGTTCTTTTGCGGAAAATGATAACATTTTCTCAAATGTATAGGTTGTTTTTTTAGCACAATTTAATTTCTCTAAAGCACTTCTCTGCTTACATTTTCAGAAATTAACTTTCATTTGGTTTCCCCTTGAGAAAAAAAGGCATACCTTTTGAGAAAATTGCTGACTGAAAACATCTCTTTCAAAGAATATGCTGCATTTTATTATTATATTAGAAAGTCTTGAATCAAAACAACAATATTTGCAACATTAGAATATAACTTAAATAAAAACAATAAATTTCATTCCACCTCAATCTGAGAAATAAAACATCTGCTTTCATCACAGAAGAATTAAAAATCTGGGACATATAATAACCATTGTATTCACGGGTAAAAGATTTGCAAGGTGTATTACTTTAATATACACAAAAATGAAAGGTAAAAAGTGCATAATACACAAAAGAATAAAGAAAAATTATTCGAAAGTATTTTTTAGCTGGAATAAAGAAACATAGAGAATTGTCTAAGGTCATTTCTCTTCTCCTTTCATATAAAACATTATTCCATTTTTGTCATTTCTTTTAAATATATGAGCTCTGCTGCACGATGGTCGCGTTGGGAAACCCTTTTTTTTTTCTTTCTTTATTGATGATGCATTTCTTTGAAGTTTAGAAATAAAATACATTCCCCAAAAAAGAGAATCGACGTCTATTCTTGTGAAATACTGTCAAAAACAGGATTCATTTACATCAACATTTTTATGGAAAAAAGCATAAATGCCTCTCTAAATTTTATTGGATATTTTGAATAATGTTAAGCTTTACAAAGAATGAAACTCAAAAGGCAGTGCTATACTGATGATCATAGTTTTGAATCTTTAAAAATAGTTTTAAAGAAATTTATTACTTCTTTATTCACGTTACCTGAAATATTTTTACGCTTGTAGTGATTCTTTTATAATAATATGTTTTTAAAATATTTCTGTACTTTTAATTGCTGGAGTACGAATCCCCTTTATTATATGAAATTAAATTTTCATAAAGTAAATTGCTTTGTATAGGTATAGAGGTTAAGAATATTGCTTGACATTATTAGAGCTATTATTAATACAGCTTAACATTATTAGATAAAAAGAATTATAATTATTTGAAAATTGATACGTAAAACAAAAATACTGTTTTAATTATTAATTTTATTTTTGTTTTTAAATATTAGTTCTTTAGTCTAAATTTACATCTTACTTCTATTCAAATCTAAAATACAGAAATTATACGCATCGTTGTAATGGATATGTTGTTAAATATTTGCTTAATAAATACCGTTGATCTGTCAATTTCAGAAAAAAATACTATTCTCAGTCATTTTATAGAAAATTACAAATATTTTTCGTTTGTAAAAAAAATTCTTATGAGCAATAAAAATGTTTTAAAAGGTGCATATGATTTTAAAATTTAAATAATGCACAAATTCTCATTTAGCAAAATATCGAGGTGTTTTTTCTACTCCAGAAAAAGGTCTTTCATATTAAATTTATACTATCTCTAGCCATCTATCTGAAGGGTTGAAATACATTTTCAAGGAAAACCTATTTTTTAAGGAGATGTAAAATTTTAGCCACTTTTAATATTGAAAAATATTTGTTTAAAACATACATGATAGAAAGAAGACTGCCATAACTCTCTCAAACTATTCACATTAAATTAATTAAAAAACAGATAGTTAATTAGTTGATTTTTTATGGCGCAAGAGTCAAATTTGTCCATTCTGGGCCAATATTATGCTTGGAGTTACTGGGGAATTTATACGATTTAAGATAGTAAATATAAAAAAGCTATAATTTCACTGTAAAAAATAATGATAAAAATGTAATATTTAAATTCGATAATAAAATTAAATTGATTTCTGAAATGTAAAAATATTAAGATGGGGCTTTTACCCGACTAATCCCTGATGCTCGAAAATGATGCATTAAAAAGTGTATTCGTTGGTGATTAAATATAAAACATTCTAATAAGAAATGAATGGCCGTAAATTCAACAAGGTACGTTATGCATTTGAGACACATTTCACCAAACAAAAGGTTTTATTGTATGAAGTAGGTGTTATAAAAAAGACGAGTATCAAAAACAATGAAAGTAATCTAAAACACGTAGCTGTAAAAATATCTAAAGAAATTTCTTATATTTGAATCACATTCAACAAGAGAAACAGACTTAAGCAAAATACTTTTGAAAAGAGCATTCTACTTTTCCAGATCTTGAAGAAAATCTTTCAATTTCCTTTCATCGGTCATCTTTAGAAAACAAAATTTCGAATTTCTTATAGATATGTTTTGGATCGACACATGTTTTACTATCTTTTTTCTATGTTCGAGTCCAAACGTAGGTGCAGTGGCTCAATTTCTATTATTTCTCTTCATGATTCTGAGATCTATAAAGTTTTAAATAGGACAGAACTATTTTTTCCTTAATTATCAAATAACAATTGGCAGGAGCTGATATAAAATGGCAATTAGAAATAAGAAAAATTATCTTAGATTTTCTATGTGAAGTGATGTTATTCAATGAAATAAAAATCTTCAGATAAGACGCAAACCAAAACTTATTATAAAATTGCCAAGACATATTTTATAATCTAAACTGTCTCGCAATTAAAATTTAAGGTTTTCAAAATTTTACCTTGATATTGAATCTTGTAACAATGATATAATTGATCAAAAAATGTGATCAAATATCAAATGCTCTTTCCTACTTGAAAACTGTATGCCAGGGCGACTGCAAAACAACGAACGTTGTAAACGTAATGTTTTGCATCAATTAAAATCTCTATTGTTTTATTTTGTTTTCAAACTTGGTCGAGTTCAAGCAAATCTATGGCACTTTTATTCGTAGTCCTTTCACAGCAAGTCGATTCTTTCAATAAAACATTAGTGAAAAGAAAACTAAGCATCTTTTTTGCTCTTTTCCAGAATGTAGTATTAATTAGGATTAAAAAATTTTCTAAATTCAGAGATTTTGTAACTTTTGTAAGATTTCAACGTATCCATTTGAATGCATTAAAAATCATCAGATATTTATTTGAAAATCTTATGACAGTTTTCATTATTCTATAGCTTTCTTATTTCTTTCATTTTGATCAGGTATTTTTGCTAATGAGTATATATAATAAGTACATTGGCAAGTCAAAAAATGACGCACAATTGCTTTAAGCATTCTAAATAATGGTGAGCCCTAAAGAAAAAAAAATTTTAATTAGAAGTATTGGACATATTTACATTGCCTCAGTTGTCACTAATTCAGGTTCACCTAATATTTATTTCTTTTTAGGCAAATAAGCCAAATTACCATGCCTTATATGGCGATTGAATTCCTGAAAAGGTGGCATTGTACAAATGATGACTACAAATTGCAAATTAATAAACAAGATGACGGCGGCCATACTATAGAATATTTGTCGTCGATACTTATGGATCATTTTCTTAGAATTCCTCGAACATGAAATACCTATTATCAAAATATTTTTCGTTCCGTGAATAAACTGCGGCATATGTCTAGAACAAAGATAGCAATCTGAACGCAGTGGGTTGCAAAACTTCGTGCTATATACCTTGTGATTCAGAAGATTAGTCAACTGGAATGTAAGCTGGTGCTACAACTCTTGAACATAACTATAGCATCAATGAATTAATACATATACCGGGTATATACCGGGTGGCCAGAAATAAAACACCCCTACTCTGACCTCCCTGGATATCGAACTACTCAGTGTAAAGGCTTGAAAATTTGTGGACATACTATTCAAAAAATGGGGAAACGGATTTCACGAAAAAAAAATTTAGTTCCAGAAATCACCGATAGGTGGCGCTGTACCACTGGACGTATGCTGAAAAGACACAAAAACACGTTTTAAACACATTTTATTTGAAAGTACCAAGCATACATGAAACAAGGACGTTATCGATGCAGGGAATGCTGCTCAATATGGTTCCCTTCCTGAAGATGTAAAATGTGAAGTCTGTGGACAGCTTGTTCAACTGCGGATCGTAACTGGTCATCTGAGATGCTTCTCACATGCAGACTGATACTCTCTTTCAAATCTGCCAAGGTTATCAGACGTTCTCGATAAACAAGGTTTTTTAAGTGTCCCCAAAGCCAAAAATCACACGGATTAAGATCCGGTGAACGAGATGGCCAAGTTGTCGGAAACGCGCGACTGATTATTCTGTCAGTGGTGAAATGTTGGCGAAGAAACTGTTGCACAGGGAGTCCAATGTGTGGAGGTGCTCCATCTTGCATAAAAGTAATGGTGTCAAGGCATTGGCGCTGCTGCAAATGGGGTACAACAAATGTTTCGAGCATCCTTTTGTACCTGTTGGCCGTCACGGTACATGTCTCAAGGCCATTGGAAGTAACCTCTTCGAAAAAGAACGGTCCAAGGATGAATGTGGCTGTGAATCCACACCAGACTGTAACTTTCGGTGAGTGGAGTGGAATCTCTTGGAAAGTACGGGGGTTTGTCGTGTCCCATATGCGACAGTTATGGGTGTTCACTGTTCCACTGAGGTGGAAATGGGCCTCATCGCTCCACAGAATCTGCCACGGCCACGATGTATCCACTTCAACTCTAGCAAGAAATGTCAATGCAAAGGTCAGTCGCATCTCCCTGTCTGTGGCCAGCAATTGTTGATTAGGGCGGATTTTGTACGGGAAACAATGCACCATTTTTCTGAGTACGTTCCACACTGTGCTATAGGGAACACCCAAGTGTCGTGACACTGCACGTGCACTACTGCAGCCTAAAACATTATCCATTGACTGTTCAACAATACCGGTGGCAACATCTTCAACGACATCTGAACGAACCGGTTTGCGTCCTCGACCAGGCTGAACTCCAAGATGTCCAGTTTCCTCGAATCGAGCGATCATTCTCCTGAGAGCTTGTGGAAGCAATGGTCCCTTACGCAAATCCTTAAGTCGGCGAAACTCTCGAAGTGCTGCTGGAGCATTTCCTTTATTCTCGTAAAACAACTTCACAAGCAAAGCGCGTTCTGGCAGCGTGACAGCCATCACTAATAAGAATGACATTCCCCACCTTTTAACTTCTTTTATACCCAGAACATGGCTTCTAACCATGCTTTATGCAAATTTTTCTGGTTACAGTATGAAATTGCAGTTACAACGGGAGTTCTAGCTTCTTTACTATTTTTATTTTCCATAAGGGGCAGAAAAATTAAAAAGGAAGCATGGAAGCATTCCATTCCGCATAAACATTTTAATTTTTATTATTATTTGTGTCTTTTGATCATAGTTCCAGTTGTGCAGCGCCACCTATCGGTGATTTCAGGAACTAATTTTTTTTTCGTGAAATCCGTTTCCCCATATTTTGAATAGTATGTGTACAAAATTTTGAGCCTTTACACTGAGTAGTTCGATATCCATGGAGGTCAGAGTAGGGGTGTTTTATTTCTAGCCACCTTGTATTTGAACAACTGAAGATGTATATGCATAGAAATATTTATGTGAATACAAAGAACTCAATGGGTATATAAAAGAATGGTGCAATGACCGGAAATTTATAAATGTGTATTTTTGTCTTGTAAACAAAGATAACTGCAGTAGAGTGAAGAAAAATGATTCTACATTTAAAGGCATTTCCAAACATCTAAACAAGCATTGTTTTCATAAGCCACATATTCTTGTGTTTATCCTTACCAAAATAAGTGAACAGTGCAATTCTTTCAATGGATCTTTATATATTACTTAATTACCTCATAATCATCCTTTAACTTTCACTGTCAGAATTATTTGATTATTTAACATGATAATGTTTTTCAGTCCTATTTTATTTAACCTCTTCTCCTATCTGTGATTTTGTTAATAAATGAATTTCTAAGCGCATAATCAACTTTTTAAGCTCACTTGTTCTTTAATGAATTAAACTTCAGAATTCGGAAGAATTTTCCTCTTCTTGCAAATGCTTCAATGAATAAGACTTTTATTTTAATCATAAATTCACATCTAATAAACAATTATTCAAAGTTTTCCTGATTTACCTCATAGGAGATTTGATACTTTTTTACACTCTGGTAATCAATCTCTTTTCATATTTGACAATTACCTAAAATTTGCAACTAACATTTCCTGTTAGATGAAATTATTCCTCTCAGAATATCTTGAAAGGATCGTCGAGGATAAACACATTCTTGAAAAATATTTTTATACGATAAGGAATTTGCTAAATTCTGAAGCCTTTTAAACTTTAAGTAAACATTTTACATGAAAGTCTTTGCCTCCATAACTTTGAAATAATTGTTTATAACCTCAAATTGAAACTACAATTGTCTTAATTTCTGTCTCATTTGTCTTAATTGCAATCAAATGGTTCGTTTTGTCATTAACATTCCGTTAGTCGCGTGCCGTTTTCCAACAAATGTGGTCGCACTTTATCTGTCAGATTCATCTGCATATGTTGCTAAAATAAACAAAAAATATTAATAAAAGCATAATTATTAATAACAGCAAAAAATATTAATAACAGCAATAAATCAAATTCTTTGATACTAAATACACATTTTATCGCTTATAAAATAATTAATGCATTATAATACTCATGATAGTTAAGTATGCAAAAAGGAATAATCAAAGTTTCATGATCGATAACCATTTTATCATTAAATATAGCTTAGTCGATTTTAAAAAGTACATTTTCCTCTCATTTAATCTACATTTTAACAGTTCGATTCACTTCCACACTCCTCAGTGCAAATAAATACACGGTGCTGCAAATACTTGAACCACAATTTTTGCATGAATATCCAGTTAAGCTTATTTTCTCCTGTCTTTTACAAAGCTTGTGCTTTTTACGAGAAGAATTGTCGTTGTCACTGCTGTTATTAACTTCTTTTTTTTTTAGATAATTTTTTCTTCGACACAATTTTTTTCAAGTGCACTCCAGTGGATATTGGCAGACTGTTGCATCTGGGAGATATAATACAGTTTAACACTGTAAAATTGAGAATAAAATCTTTAAAATAGGAATAAAAAGTATTAATATTAATTTTAAAAACACAAAATACAAAATCCGAAAAAAAAATTTGAAAGTAAGAATACTTACAAAAGTGGTCTCATTGTATCTCACAGATAATTTATAACAATTGCCTTTTCGAATGTCACAGTTGAAGCGCGGAAAATATATTAAAATTCCCTCCAAAACAAACTATGAAGATAACAAAAAAGAATTTCCTCTCAGACATAGCATCATCGAGTTACTGTAAAAAGAAATCATCAGGTATCTGTTAGATAAGGCGTGACTAACAAAATTTTAAACAATGTTGTAACGTCTCGGATAGCCGAATTATTGAAACATTCAATTCCTCCGGTAAACCAATTGACTCACCAATAAAGTGTAAAACCTGTTAGGAGAGTTTATATTTTACCAATTTTGGAAAATTTTTGTTTTTGTTCCTCATAAAACGAACAAAGTTTAAAATGTCATTTTGACAGATTAAATGCAAAATCTGATACATATGTAAAATTTTAACATCAAAACCATTTAACGAATTTCATATGCATAGTCTCTGGCATTTACTCCATCTATACAAAATATTCAAAAACAAAATTAAATTGACAAAATATTTAAGCTCAAAATTTTTACGAATCTCTACATTTCAGATTTCAATGGGTCTAAAAACAATACTTTTGAAATTGTGTCCGTCTACCAATGAACACTATTATTTGAACAAGATCCACTCACAGCAATTCTATCTGTCTGACTGTCTAAACATAAAAGAACGCCTTAATTTCGAAGTGTAAAGAGCTATAAACATAAAATTTGAAACACACATTTAACATTTAAGGTACAAATTTATATCAAATAGAGCCAAAGCCACCAGAGAATTAATCTTCTATAGTCTATAGTTTGACGCAAACTTATAATACAATAGAAAATGTGTTTTTATTTTTAAATATTCTCAAGTACATTTTATGGCAATAATTTTCATTGTTTTTACTATGTACAAGCATTGCGATAATATTAAAAATATTTTTAAGTAGGCATCATAGTTACTATATAATTGAGATTTAACTATATAAATAAAATAAAGATAGGTGATTTAAACCTAAAATAACTGTATGATACGATGCTTTGGATTAGCCGTTCTAATTTCCTTTAAACTTTTTTCGATACTTGTTTATTTCTATGGTTCGTTACAATAAATGCCATGAACTGTGGATTGTTTCTAATTTTATGATTGGCAAATATGCATGGACGATCTTGGCGTTGCATGAAATGTGCATAATATCTTCAGATTGCGGTCATCTTTTATGATGAATCTGGACGCAATCTGAAAAATGCCAAATAAGCGGCTAATCTTGGCGTTTTGGCACAATCTAAAAATTACCAAGTAATATCATTCTCTTTCGATATTACTATAATATATTTATTATCATTATTTTCTTTCCATTTGCAATGTTCATATCAAAACTCTAATACAAATCAGTGGGATCGCTCTCCCTTCGTTTTTCTCTTATACTTTCACATAATGTTTCTTATAATACCACATGTATTAGTAGAGAAACATGTGCCACATGTATTAATAATATCCCTTTGGGTATTAGATTCAGATATTTTAAAGGTTTATAATTAAAGTGTCAAGCACTCTAAGCAAATGAATTTGCTTGGAGGGCCCTGTTTTTTACTTTCGTTCATAGGAATAGACAGACTAATAAACAGCTCAATCTTTAAGGAATTAAGAACATAAGACATAAATATAATTTTATATGAAATCCGATTCTACATTTTGTTCGTCTATCTACTTCCATTTATTAGTGATCGCTTTCAGTTAATTTGTGTTAATTCAATTCGAGTTTAGTTAATCTAAGGCTCAGAGGTTTATCGAAATCTCAAGGATTTCTTTTCCCTATGATTACACCGTTTTCTTTTTTGTTTTTGCCAGCTTTGGCGAACAGCTGGTTCATCAAGATTAATGGTCGTAAAAATTTCCCTTTAAATATTTTATGTCACTTTTTTTTCTTATTTCAGTAAAATATTTTTTAAACCTCAAATTTTGATAATCATTTTACTCATACTTTTTATAAGCCTTGCACCGTTCAATTAATTTTACTCTCTGCACTTCAATACCTTTTTCTTGTCCACCTAAAGTTTGAAACTCATATTTAGAACGGAATCATCAAACTTCAAGTAATACTTTTTTTTTTGCCTGGACCCATTTATGTTTTTATTATTATTATTATGAAAGTAAAATATTAAATTATTCAGCTCGAAAGTATTATTTGTACAACTTTTCATTTGTTGTTTTTGCAATTTCTCAAAAGTGTACAATTTCTTACATTGATTCATAAGTTTCTCTTAATCATCCAACAATAAGGATTTAAGTTTTATATTCAAAGGGTTATAAATACCCGAAAATAGTTATTATTTATTTTATTTAAGTTAATAAGAATAATTCTGAAAAAATTATGAAGATTAAATTTTATGCATCGGTGTCCTGCCATAGAAATAGCGCGTCTTCTTCATGTTTTGGGCTTACCTGGTTCGAGTTCCTATTCGGACATGGTTGTTCTTTTGTGTTCTATCTACGAGGTGCATGAATCTCCGCCACTGAATAAAAAAGAGGCTGGGCAAGCGAATATGACGCATGAAGTAGCTAAGTTGTACTTTAGGCCTTAGTTTGAGTTACTGAAAAAACAAGAGATGCTTATTCAGTTTAAATCACTGACAGATCTTTCAACGGGCTTGTAATGTGCCATAAATAAAGACAACAAATTTTATGCAATCTATCAGTTCTATGAACCCCATTCTTCAGTAAAATATTCTTGAAGCTCTAATTGAATTTTAAAAACTCTAACTGAATAGAAACTCTTTTAAATAAGAAAAAAAATATTTTCGGCCTTCTACAACCAAATCTGACCGAATTATAAGAAATATCGTCATTTTTGGGGAAACCTAGGGTACTGATTGGTACATATTCTTCAAGATGTCAATGGAGTAAAATAGTGTCTTTTTATAAAATAATGACATTCAGATTTTCATAACTCAAATCAGTTTTTGCCATAATAGAACGAACATTTTTTCATTAGAGTCTTAAAAATATATAAATAAATATAACTGATAATGCGTATAGCATGCATTAAAAAAAACTGCAATTCTGGAATTCATCAGAACATTTATCGACTGAAACTATATAAAATATAATTTTCTTCCTTTTGACAACTTTTAACTATGTATCCTTATAACTGACTCTAGCTGTTGATTAGCGTGGATATCTTTTATATATTAATTCATATTTGCCTTAAATGGCATTGAATTATATTACAAATATCTTAAAAGTCACAGAACTCTTTTCTTGCTTTTATTTTATTAATTAATTTATTTTATAAAATATCTTTTTTCATATTTATTTCCTTTCTTACAGAGATATTCAAGCATTTGAACGTTCCACGACTTTAATTGCAATGTTAATTAACCTCTTAACATTTTAATTTGAGCTTTTGCCAACATGATAGCAACAAAGTAGTAAAACATTTTTATACAAGCATAAAGTCCTAAATTCAGGCTAAATTATATTTTTATTTTGTCTGAAATACGTTATTAGGAATTTTTCTTAAAATATTTTTTAATGCAAATGATTAATTAAAAATTAAAAACTGAATTATATTGAAAAATAATAGATATCACTGGAAATATAATTTTTGAATTTTAAGATTATGTAAGAATCATTTGTATACCTAATATTTACACTAATACAGAGTAAACATACCAAAATTTTTCTAATTTTTAATTATTTTTTTAAAATCCATTCAAGATGTACATTTTCACCTCAAAATATATGTGTACTATGTTTGGCAGCTCGTGGTCAAGACTGTATGGCCAACACCACCTACATACAAACACGCTTTAATCTTCCTTTTATTTGTAACAAAAATAAAAGAAAGTAAAAGGACCAAAGATTTCACAAAAGCAATGTTGTATGGTAAATAAAGGCAAAATCTTTTTTTCTTTTTTTTTTGCAAAAAATCCTTTCATTAATAAAATTTAAAATATTATCTTTTTCTCTTTCTGTTGTGGTTTAAGCTTCAAATTTAGCATTCAAAACACACGCAATCAATTCAATCATACAAAGGCGAATTGAGCCTCGATAAAACAAAGCATTTAAACATAAATTAAAATGCAATATATGAACTATAATGCTTAAATTATTTCGTTTCAAAACGTAATTTTGAAGACAAAACTAATAAAACATAATCTTCTTTCTAGAAAATAACTTGAAATATTTTTTGATACTTGAGTCTGTTAAAATTTACTATATAAAACAATGCAACAAGAAATTAAAATCAACATAAAAATTTTGATTTAGATGGAAAAATATGGTTCCTGCAGCTTTCATTCCGTGTGGACCGTAGAAGCTTTATTTCAACCCACCTTGTGTTGTGTAGTGTGGAGAGTGAGGTGCTAGCTCAGTCGTCATTCACTTCATCTGACGGCGGTTCAAAATTACTAGGTCTGTCTCAAAATTGCCCAAGTGTTCCTTTAAAACGAGACGTTAATATAGCTAAACTAAACTCCTCCCCTGACAAAAAGGAAATAAAGGAAAATAATTCAGATCGGAAAAATTGGAAAATGTATGAGGACGGATTATTTTCTTTTTTAATGGAACGTATATTCGCCTATAAAACAAGCTGTTATTTGCTTCATAAACGAAAATCTCTTTAAAAATTAAATATTCGTATTGAAATTTTTTCTTTAAGCTTGTACGCTATTTTAAGAATTACCATAGAGAAAAAGATTTTTTAATTCCTAGTACTATATATTTTCTTTTAGATTATTTTGGAAAATTTTTCCCGCTATCTCACTAGAATAAATGTTTTGTTCATAGCTAGACTCTGACCATTCTTTTGTCTCCTTTGGATTCCGCAATATGATCTTGACAGTGAAAGCTTTCATCATATAACTTTTATTTTTTAATACATATTGCTACCCTCTGTATTCATTTATTACCTAATATTTGCGCAATTTAATACATGCCAGTGGGGATGCTCTCTCTTAAGCTTTCTCGATTACTTACATATAATGGCACAATTTTTGTAACCGAACTGTGTTACATAGGGAAAGACAAGCAATTTGGCACATTTTTTCTTATGGAAGTGTGCTTATAGGGATGATTATGCAATTTGGTACAATTTTTGCTATTGAACTGTGCTTATAGGGATGATTATGCAATTTGGTACAATTTTTACTATCGAACTATCCTATCTAGGGAAAATTATGCAATTTGTGCCTTTATTTTAGCCTTTTGGATTAAAAAATTAAAGGTATATCAACAATTTCGATTCCAAGATTATATATTAAAGATATTCTCTATCATTTATAGGAAATGTGTTAGTGTTTACATGTTTCAGGATGCCTAATAGCGATGTCTATGAGTACTTAAAAGAACAGATCATTAGACTTAAAATTACTTAATTTTATATTGGTATTCTTAGGCACTTTAGAAGTTTTTTTTAATTCTTAAACGAATTCTAATTGATTTAAAAATTATGCAATCTTTCAATGTTTTTCTTTTGTAACTTCGCAAAATATCATCTCACAAAACTAATTATTAACATCAAAATTCAAAACTTTATCGTTTTATTGATAATAATAATTCCGTCTTTGCCTGGTTTTAAAATTTTGCCTTAGTTTTTCAAAATTATTTGTATGCTTGAGTTTTAGCAATACTTTTCATTTATGTGATGAAATTCATGCAATTTTCATTATTTATACTATATTTAATTGCGCATTTTTTTCAATTTTTGAAAACTAAAATGAAATTCAAGTGGATTTCACTTTTTTTCTTTTTTATTCTGCAAAAATTCATCCAGTAAACTTAAATATCATGATTTTCTAGTTTTAATTTTTTAAAGATATATTTAATTCAACAAGCATACTAAGGACTTAAAATGTTCAGTATCAATTAAATGTAAAATCAAATACGTATTTTTCGTGAATAATAAGAGCTTGGAAACATCGTCAACAATGGTTGAGCAATTATTAAATGGTATTGACAAATACTTGACTAAATTGGGAACCATTCATCTTGACAATGAAACAAAGATGTAACCATAATATAAAATAGAATTTAAATGTATTGCAAGTTGAAATTAAAAGCATTACTACTTAAATTGAATTAAAGTTATTAAAAAATCACTATTCTCAAGATATGGGGGGGGGATTGAAGGCAGTTAGTAATTAATAACTAACCGCCTTCATTAGTAATTAATAGCTAAAGTTAATTTATATTTTAAATTAACCTTAGTTATTAATTACCAACAACTAAATTTCATAGTTAATTATTTATATTATATGAATAATTATTACAGTATTAGCTACATCATTAGTTCCTAGATATTAATAATTAAATTAGAAAGTTAATATACAGAAAAATAGAGAGCTAATATAAGGAAGCTATATAAAATTAAGACATGAGAAGTTTGTACATTAAGATGACATTTTTTAAAGAAATTCCTTTCAATAACTTACATTTTTAAATTGATTTTAGTAGTTGAAAAAATTTGAGCCATTTTCTATTCAGTGAAAATTTATTTGAGTTCTTTTCAGTTGCTTTGAAGTTTTATCATCTCATTATGTCAAATATTTTAACTCTGATGTTAACTCTTTATGTTCTGCTGCTTCATCTTTTTTTCCGTGTTTCCTGAATTATTCATATTTTTTTGAAATATCAGAATTTGAAAAACAGTGGCAATTTTCTTTTTAGAATCTTCATTTTTAATGTACGAAGGTCATCTATAAAGTAAGTTTCCCACTGCCAGAAAAAAAAACATAATTATCTGGAAAGATTTATTGCAAAAGATACAGTAACTTTTCAGCAATTTTTCGACGTAAAAACTATTTGAATGATAATGTCTGTCATATCGTGTGATAGGTTTCTGAAATCTAATACCGTAGAAATCTGTCATCTGAGAATAAAGCCTGCATTCCATAATTTTATGCATAACTTATGAATGACGTCCAGAAAGGACTTCATTTTCTCATTACAAATGTAATAACAGATGGAAATACAAGGATCAAAATTGAGGCTATAGAGGGATGGTCAAACAGCTCCCAAAAAATTTCCACAGCAATTTTTTCGTGGAATTCGCCGTATACTGGAGAGCATCATCGTAGATCAATACATCGGTAAATATCACGTTCTAAAATTATAGAGGATTTTGACAAGTTCTATATTCTGGGTGTTTATGAGAATCTAACTTCGAGTTTAGCGAGATAAGAAATAATAATGCCATCTTCCTACACTACAATGCCATTAATATAAGCGATAGTAAAGTTACAACTTGATAGAGAAGTTATTGTATACGATAGGCACATTCATAAGCTAACCGGCTTGTGTTTTTGCGTATCTTTGGCTGTGCCACCTTTTGGCGACCTAAGGAATTTACGTTCTGAATTAACTTCACAGTTGAGTTCAAAAATCTCAACTTTTGTAATATCCTTCTTTAATTTGTCAAATTTTCTAAATGAAAGAATTAAATGAAGAATTTTTTTTTCATTCTATATGTGTCTTGAAGAATTTTTTTGCTAATAGAAAAGAAAACATTGTGCCAAACAACGTGCAGTTAGATAGCATTCACAATTCCTGATATTCATGATTATCTCAACAAAATATTTTTAAACATCAAATTATGATAGGCATAAAATCATTTTTATAACCTATTTCCTGATATGCTTAATGTGTATATTTCTAATGGAGACGAGTCCCATGATTCACGATACCTTTAGAATATTAAGTACCGGGGTAATCTATTGCATAATGCAAAAAAGTATAATTCTAATTTCTCATTCTAATTCTAATTTCTACTTCCCGATGTTAATTGCTAATTGTTAGTTTATGTTTCTTTATTTTCAATTGTTAATCTATGTTCCAATGTTAACATATCATTCTTATTTCTGATTCATAATGTTAATCTATTGCACATTGCAAGAAAATATAATTCTAATTATGATACAAATTTCTGATTCCTGATGTTAATTGTCATATAAAAAATACTAAACATAATCTTTGTCTCTTTGTTTCATAATATAGTCAAATCATGCAATTAATTAAAGCAATAAATATATCTATTTTATGATTAATATTTATAATATCAATTATGTAGCATAATTATGTTTTTATAACATTATTCAAAAATACATTTTTTAATGATCAAAACTCATGTAAAAAATTTCCAACACAACTAAATTTTTATTAATTTATTTAAAATGACTCTTTCAATATTAAAACTGTGCTTGAATTATTTTGTGTAATAACATATTTGGCTGGATTCTATCTGGGAAAAACAAGTAATTCTGACTTAATTTGTAATTAATTCAACTTCAAAGTCAAAAAAGTAGCTCCTTACTTTTATTCCTATTCTTCAAGTTATTCTTGGCTAAATTTAGTATATTTAAAATCAAACAATTTGCCCTCTAGTGGGACAATACATAAACAGAGATTCGTTCATCTCTATTATTAGTAGATATAGGGCATCCTCGTTATTATGATACACTTTTTAATACTGTAAAGCTTAGGAGACATAAATCAATCTAAATGACATCAATTAAGAATATGTTTACAGTGTTTTGAATTCTATAATAATGTTTTTATATTCTGAGATATGTGTTAAATATATGTAAATTGCTTGCATTAAGTAGGGGTTAGAAATTATATCTATCAATAGATATAATTTCTAACCTAGCATTCAAAAATATTTTTAACTATTTCGTTATATAAGTAAAAATCATCATATCTGAGTCTCACTGATATGGCACAAAACCGTGTGCTATTCAAAACCTTGGCACAGAGTTTTTATTTGCAATGAGATGAAACTGGAACGAGTGTCTGTAAATTTCGAATCATGGTTGGAACTCACCAATCAAAGGTCTTTATGTATAAATATGTAGTACCGTGCTGATCATATTTAGCTTGTCACATAATTTATTATTATTTATTATCCAACAAATATAATTGGTCGTTGCTACAGGGTCTTGTAACCCTGATCAACCCATAACCTTCAGAATTTTTCTGTAATTTAAAATCAATTTAATTTTGCTTTTTCATTCACTTCCACTATATACTCAAACATATATCTTAAAATATGTATTGTTAATAACATTATTCTAAAAACTTTTCTTATTAATTATTATTTGTAAATTGCATATTGTTTTATAATAAAATGTGTTCCTTTATAAATAAATAAAATCTACTCATAAACTTTAATTTAAAGTGTATAAAGAATAATCATGTTTTCTCTTTTTTTAAGTTTTTTTTTTTAATTTTTAATGCGATAGACCTTAAAATCAACTGTCTTGAAAGAATCTACAATTTTTTTGTTACGCAGATTTGTCTAAATTTGCCACTTGTAACTGTTTATACAGAAATTAAATAAAACATTTTAAAAGAAATCTGATTTGGGGCATTGGCGAAGAATTTTATGTTAAGAGCATTTGATTGTGTAATACAGCTCGATTTTACTTCTTGAGAGAAAAATGCTGATAAAATGGTTGTTGTTGCGGAATGCTGAATGTTGCAGAGGAACTGTTAACAAAAAGGTCATCCTCTTCATCTAATCATTAATTTTTCTACTGCTTGATATACAATGTATTTCAAAATTAAATTGGAACAGCTCACCATTCCTGTGCCAGGCGAATGATTAACTAACTTTTTTGAGTTTTCACAGAATGCGTTACTTGTATTACACGCTAGAGAGATTACATTTCAATGACAGCTATAGAGCCATCCAGACCTTCTAAATACTCAAACTTTAATTATAACCCCCCATACCTATTGAAAGAGCTGACATGTGTTTGTTAAAGGTTATGTGGTATATTTCATTATAAACAAGCTATTATTTCCCAGACATCTCTCCGGTATCTCTCTCTCTCCTCCAGATATCTTAGTGTATTTTATTTACTATTTTTTATCCAGAATGCAAGCAACTTGTGTAAGATGGGAAATAAATATGTCGAAAAAGTATGAACTTGTTCTAGATAATTCTTCTTACACAGAAAGATAGACGGGTTATTATCCTGTTAACAACATCTCAGAATTGATTATCACAAATCAACCAACGAAAGTTGTAAAAAATCACAACTACATTAGCACTGTTTAAGGAATTTTAAAAATTCCAAAAAATTCCCCCTTAAGCAGGTTTTATTTTTTTATACTTAAATTTCTCTTCACAGTTGCTTTAACTCGGAAAAACTTTATGACAATACAGGTTAATAAGTTTTAGGAATTATATTACGTTAACAAATTAATGTCTTCATAGGATTTTTGTGTGCGAGTGAAAATTTTTGAATAAGTACTTGGTCCACCAAGCATGGAAACAGTAAAATCTCTGAAACAAGTCATCGTCGATTCGTTAAGAGACCTATCTGATTGACTAAATAGGCCTAGAATTTACATTTTCATGTTTTGTAAAGCCATATAGAGATATTGCTGAAGCATAGTTATTTCCTGGGTGTGTTTTTTTATTTCATTACAATTAATTAATGCAGCAATGTTGAAATTAGTAAAGGGTATTTAAAGTTTAAACACATACATCTATTTTAACATAGCATAGGAACAATATTAAGCAACAATTTACAATATTATAAATGTTATCAAAAATATTTTTTTCATTTAATGTCATGGAATTTCAACTTCTGCTTGTCCATAAGATCATTGTCTAATTTTGAAAAATTGATTGCTTTTACAATTAAATGTCATACGTCCCATGCTGATATAAATGAATATTATTTAGTTTACATAAATCAATATTCTTTAGCCGAATAAATGATTATTCGACATCTAGAGCTCATCGATACCGAATTAAAAAAATACCTCGGAATGTATGAATGCTTTGTAGATTTTATAGCATGGACATTAAATTAATTTTAATTTATTTTTTTCAATCTATCGATCACAATAAAATAATATCAAAAATCATACAATTTGCTTCAATTGAAAATAAATACACTTTATTTTCATACTTCAGAGAAATAAAAGGCAATATTTTAAAATTGACAAATATTATCAAGAGCAGGTTGCTTAGTGTGAGGGCATATAATTTTGCTTAACATAATGACTTGTAAGTTGCTTAATATAATGACATATAATTTCGAACATCTCTCTACAAATGAAAATTTCTTTGAAAATTTTATGTAGTCCTGCATGCATTCCGTTGTCTGCATTCTTTCCAGTAATTTTCTTGAAGCGCTTGTTTCTTGCATGTTCCTCTCTTTCCTCGTGTCCATTCTTTTTTTCTACATTGGGCGACAGTTCTTCCGTCGCCATCAAGACAGAGTTTGATAGAATCAGGATAATCGACATCCACTTAAGATAGCAATTCCGCTTAACTGGCCCATTAGATAAAATATCGTTTTAATGTGATAACGTTTACATGCAAGTATAAAATATGTAAATTGAGACGGGCATGAGGAAATAAGCATGATGAAAAAGAAATCATCAAAACTCTATGCAAGATAGATAAATTTTCCTAGATACCCAGCATCCAACAAGGTTACTTCTTAATTAGTAAATGCTTAGTAAAGTTATATTATTGACTCTCTAACCCAATCGAAGGCACACAGAGAAATTGAATGATCGAACCACGGCAACAGCAACACTGGTGAGAAATGTGATTGAATCCTAAGGGTCATCACCGGCCAAGGTACAATCCTCTCCATAGGAAGTACTAGATGGAAGGAGTAAGATCCCTCACCTTTTGTGTGCCATGCAGGTTGACGATATCAAACCCCCATGCCGGAAGCCTCTCATCCTTAATTACGAGTTGCCCCCCTGTGGGTAAAATGATCGCTTCTCGGCCTTTTGGCTAAGATCAAAGTGTAGTATCTAATGTGGGTAAAATGCTTAGAAATTTTTTTAAATTTTAATTAGATTATTAATTATGTAACGGGCTTGATCTTCCCGAGATTTTATTAAGTACGCACTAATAAATGCAAATGTGTATTTTTATTTGCATATGATGGGTGAACAATAATTACGAAACAACATTAGCGTGCGATCTTAATTGACAATTCACTGCTTAGTATTATAGCAAGTTTACATGCTTGTGAAAGTACAAACTGAAAGATGGTCAACGGTTTGACAAATTATATACCGAATTCACTAGGTTATTTTTGTGAATTTTGCAGAAAATGTAATTGGTTTAGATCTCTTCTCTCTGTAGTGTTTAATTAATATAAATTCGAACTGAACAAATTGATTTCTTATGAATGGATTTCATTCAAAAATTGAATGAAATTTAAAAATTTGGTATAAACATCATGTATCAAATTTCACTTAATTTTCTCAATAAATTTGATTTATTGTATGACAAACCTCCTATGGATTAATCTGACCAACATCTGATAGAAGACACCAAATTTCGTGCTACTGCCTCAAAATGTCTTTGAAATATTTTATGAATAGGCAGACATTTCAAAAATGTCTTTTGAACTCTGTATCAGACATACGCTTTTCGAGAGATCTGAAAAACTAATAATTCATCAGATTATTTAATTTGCATTTTTGTTTACTATTACAATGTTTTCTCTTTGTATACTTCATATATGAGGAAATAAAAATTAATCGATATTCTATTTTTCCCTTTGATACTTGAAGCCCTTTATTGCATATCATTTTAAAATTCAAAAATATTTTCATTAATATCAATTTTATCAATAGATTTTTGCCTCTAATTTTAAGAATCTTTTTAAATTTTAATTATACTCTACAACATTGGTTTGCATTGTTTTAAAATGGTTTTTGTACTTTGACGTCGTGCTACATTACTTAATACTATCTTTGTGCATTTTATAGGTGCTATGGAATTAAAATTAAAAGCAAAATAAAACAAATGAGCAAATTAATTCATTATCATGCTATGGAGAATCAAACTATACGTTCCATTCATTTTCCACTTTTTCTATATATTATGACACTAAACAAACTATGCTACATGATAAGCATTTTCTTAGACGGAAATTTTAGGTTTAAAATCTTACCTTTAAAAGTTTTGTTACTTTGAAAGTGTCGTTAAATGGCAGCGTAATTATCTATAAAATTAATTAAAATGTTTAGATTTTGGATAATACAATTTTGTTTTAAATTTTAATACATCGCATTCATAGCTATGCAAGAAATAAGGTAATGAAAATTAAATACATAATTGAAAATTAAATGGGGGTAAATAAAAATTGAATGTATTATTCTTAAAGCCGCTAATATATTTTCGCTCGGTTTCTTAATCATTAAAAATTCAACATCCCATTAATATCCATAAAATTATGCTACATTAAAATATACATAATTTCTTTAACTAATTATAAGATAAAAATTAAAAGTTACTTTACTGATGAAAAGATTTTTACTTAATCAGAATAAAAAATTTGAACTCAAGAAAAGTCAAGGGAAAATTCATGATCCATAAAAGAATTCATAATAATTTTTTGAAACATATTAATAGAAAAAAGAATGATAAAGTATAATTAGTGTACCTAGAATGAACTTGTAATCAGGTCAGAAAATATTCCGAAAAAACGGTTACTTACGGAGATATATTTGTTTCTCAGTAGTTTAAACTGAAAACTGTTTCTGAGAAAAATAAAAAAATGTTATTTCAAGCATAAATTCTATTTTTAAGTTCATTTTAACTCACAAGCATTTCTATGGCACATAATTTTAAAAATTAGATTCTTTTTTTTTATTTAATAAAATTTCTTTGCGGCTTTTGAGGTATTTTCTGACAACCAAAAGTTGCTTTGTTAGCAAATTCCGCATTTTGTGTTTATATAAGTAAGAGGTGAAAAATTATATAAAATTCGCAACGTTAGAACGAAATTTAAACCCTGACGATAATATTCACTCAACATGAAAACAAATTTTCATCCTGGTTTGGGAAATAGAACATCTGCTTTTATCACAAAAGAATTAAAAATTTTGAACAGTTAATAGCAGCTAGTACAAAATTTATTCATGAGAAGGAGATTTGCAAGGTAAATCACCTTAGCATGGACAAAAGAACAAGAAAGAATAAGTGCATAAAACACAAAAGAATAAAGAAAAATTATTCGAAAATATTTTTTAATCTGGAATAAAGAAACACAGAGACCTGTCTAAGGTCATTTCTCTTCTCCTTTCATATAAAGCATTACTCCCTTTTTGTCATTTCTTTTTAAATATATGAGCTCCGCTTCTTGATGGTCGCGCTGGGAAACCCTTTTTTCTTTCTGCATTGATGATGCGTTTCTTTGAAGTTTAGAAATAAAATACGTTCCAAAAAAGAGAATCGACGTCTATTCTTGTGAAATATTGTCAAAAACAGGATTCATTTACATCAACATTTTTATAGAAAAAGGCATAAATGCCTCTCTAGATTTTATTGGATATTTTGAATAATGTCAGGTCTTACAGAGAAAGAAATTCAAAAGGCAGAACAGTGTTGATGATCGTAGTTTTGAATATTTTGGAAACTGTTTAAAAGAAATGTATTATCTCTCTGTCCATGTTACCTGAAATGTTGTTGCCTTACTAATGCATTCTATTCCGACATTTTCTTATCATGCAAAACTACAAAAGTTATGTTTAATGTTTCTATAAATGTTTCACTAAAACATTTTTCCTGATATCTTTTTTTTTTTAATTTTTTAAAACTTATTTTCTTGTATGTGAAGAAATGATGGAAGTACCGTAATCATCCAGAAATTCGACCATAAAGAATTTAATACATCTTCTGAATAAATTTCAATCCTCTATCCTTCAAGCCCCTAAAATGCATTTATGGAATTAAATTTGCCTTTCTGTCTCTCTGTATGTCTGAGAACATAACATTTTTTGTAGTCGGATTAGCTTTGACATGGGATCTTTACACCAAATTATTAGATGCCTGTCAAATTTTAAACTAAATTCTTTTTCAGGAAGTTTATCTATCCTTCTGGACAGTTAGAGAAAGCAATAATCAGAAAATGTAGAGAACTAAATGTATAAAATTTGGTATATAGTTTTAAAATTCAAAGATTAGATCTCCATTAAAATGTGAAATGAATCCATCAGTGAGTGGATTTATACATTCACGAAAATTTAAATGCAATAATTTGAAAAACGCAATGACAACAAATTAATGAATTTTTGTGTATCATTTTGCATCTAAAATTTTAGCTATTTGCAAGTTTTTGGTTTCAGTCGTTGATAAAAACGCAAAAAAATGCATATTTTGCTTCCTTCATATGTTTCTGAGTTATGAAACCCTCATGTGTAAGAAAATAAAAAAAACTGAGCATTCAGGGTTCAATTTTGTCCAAGGAAAGGAAAGGTTTAAAAAAATCTTTATAAGTGATCATGTGAGAAAGTTGATTTGCTTTGCAAAAAAAATTCAATTTCTTTCTTTCCTATTTAGAAATACTGCAATGAATAATGAAAACTCAATGCAAGATGCAAATTATTTTAAATTTCAAATTCTATTTTAAATTATTAGATGAGATTAGATTACATAAGAATTTATTACGTGAATTCTCATTTAATATCTCTGAAATATTAAGCATTTTTCTATTTTAAATAAAAAATATTTCATTTTAAATTGGTGAATGTATTTTTAATAACTGAAAGATATGAAAACTATTTCTTAAAGGGCGTCACAAGAATTACGTCCTGTTTTCGTTCTTAAAAGATATGAAATTATTCTTAAACATTAAAATTCTTCACAAAGTTACATTATTACTTTCATTCTCAAATTGTCTGTGACTAACAAACTCCTTATAAAGCAACATAAATAAAGAGAGTTTCTAGACATTTAATTTTAGTTTTGGTGAATGTTCTGCTAGTTTGTATTAAAATTTATATAATATTTGAAGCTTTATGTTTTTATTAAAATTCATACAATATTTGAGGTGTTGTTGATGTTTACATGTCTTCTTTCTTAAGACATGTCTACTTTATTAAGACGCTACAAATTTATAAAGGTTAATAACTTTCATATGTGGATATTATGGTCGTCTCAATTTTTTATATCAAGTTTTTTTATAAATGATGTATTCACAGATTTCTAAAAAAATATTTCATTATATGATTCATTCAGTTTTTAATTCATTTACATATCACTGAACTGTGATTTTAATGTTTTGTATTTGTATGATTATCAGGCATATAAAAGTTCTTTTTTTTTATTGCCCTGGGTCTTTTTACATGACAATATCTCTAATTATAATATTAGAAGATTGCAACTAATATTTTAAACATGCATAATCATTTAAATAATTTTAAAGTGTAACGCTAAATTTACTCTAATCCCAAAGAATGTAAACTTTCTATTACCATAATAAACCTTTATGAAACCAATTTATTGACGTATGATTGGGAAAAAAATATCATGTCTGTCGGTGGGTAAGATGGTGAAAAATCCCAAGAGATTAAATAACAAGTTTTTATTTTTAAAAAAACACATTCTTATTGAAAAACAAAGCATGGATAATACCGTACATCCGATGCCTAAACTAAACAGTCCACACAGATAATTAATCACTATTAAACATCTTCGAAATATTAAGTGTTTAGAGAGAACTCGTTGGAAATCAATACTCTAAAATGAGAAGTCTCTCTCTTTCTCATTTGTACTCAACTCAACTGCATAGCAACTGTACGCCTTCGCTTTAAAGCTATCATGACAAACCATTGAATATCCAAGAAAGATATCGTTTCTTCGTTTCTAATCTATATATCGCTAAAATTCCATTTGTTTAAGGTACTTTCATTTATGTCGCCAAGGTCACATAATTTGTCATTAATTTCCTAATGGCATCAGTTTATTCCCCAATTCATTCAGGGATCCTTACCCCAATATAGATTCAGCATCCATCAGAGCTATCTGCAAAATATTGTGCCTTACCTAGAAACTAACTGCGCAAGAAAGTAATATTACAAATCCGTAATAATATATACCTCACAATAAGCAGATACTGGAATATCCTTCTACAAAGAAGCCCCTTTATGTACGAAGACAAGAAGATGCTTGTTTAAATAAACGAGTCTCGGTTTTTCTGAAAGTGCAATAAACAGGGCGAGGCTACAATAAAGACCATCGTTGATTTATTGAGGTTTGTACGATTTTGATGTATGAATGATTTGTAATTGGTTTTTCATAGGGTGAGAAACAATTAATACTTTCAGTCTGCAATCAACTATTAGATTAAATTCTCTTTTTTTAGAGAATTAGAGATACATTTCAAATATAAAAGATTCTTTTTTTAAAAAATGTCTTATTTCTCGCGTCAATGAATTCAACATTTTCAGGTTCCTTTCAAAACTTATGTAAACACTCTTTATTAAGTTTTCCATTAAGATAACTTTTTTTAATACTTCTGTATTAATTTACATATGATACTTAATGAAACATATTTCGGCAAAAACCTTTTTTCATCTAGTTAGATATCGATATCCTCATAATGTGCAAAAATAAATATAAAAATTTTAAATAAAGTAGAATTATTAACTTGAAGCTACTAGTAACACAATCAAATTAAGAACTTCTTATAATAACCTATGGCATTCTAAATTTATGTATTGTAGAAATATTCCAAAATCGTCATGGAAAAAACTCTTAAGGGCAACACTAACAGATTAAAGCCCAATCATTAGATTAAACTACAGTTGCTAGGACTTGCAATGACGCATTGCAAAATTATCGTGATTGCTAAAAGAGATTTTTTTTGTGTGGTAAAATTGACTTCATAAAACTTTTCTCATTTTAATATAATTTTAAAATTAATTTTACAGTTTGTATTAAACTAAAACATTTGGGTAATTTGATCTGGTTTGATTATAGCTCTAGTAACTTCACAGGCTAATTAATAAATCCATCAAAATAATGAATAAAACATTTTTTAAGTAAAATTAAGAGTCTTTGATTTTATTTTGCTTAAATAATATTAATGCCGCCTTGAATTTGAAGGATAAATAATAAGAATCAGGTAATATATTTTAGAACAACAATTGGTATTATTATAGTTCATCAAATAAAATTTGATATGAACTGAAAAAAAATCACAACATGGATGTCATCTCTTCAAAACTTTTACTTTTGAATTTCAGGCCACAGCTAATGAATGTAGAATTGAATTTTTCAATTTAAAAAAGACTTATTTTTAATCTTATAAATATCTTAATTGACATAGAAGAAAAGATCTAATAAGAGTTTAAAAAACAAAGATATATATTTTTTATACAAAAATGTGAGTTTCTCTTTTTAAAAAATCTTCGTCGTAATAACTTGAATTTATGAGTTTTTTCTAAAAAAAGTTTCTTATTTTCACAACGAAATTTTCAAAACAAAATTTAACAAGGGTCAAACAAGCGCCAAATGTTAAACTTTCTGTCTCTTTAATTAAGGAATGTCGAACACAACGACTACATAAGATCCATAGAAAATAATATTGTGATCCAATAAGTATAACAGAAAACGACAAAGTTTTCGCTAAAAATTCCTTAGCTTAATTACTGAAATTTTTAATTATTTATAATTATTAATAGCTAGCGACAAAATTGTGGTGAATATTTTACAGTCGATGATAAAACAGCAAGCAAATATAAGTAACTGAAATCCATTGCTGTTCAAATTCTTGGCTAAAATTTTTTTGATTTTAGGAATTTGGATTTTACAAATATTTTTCAAACGGGTCTTTAAATATATAAAAATTGACTTAGGAAATCATTTCCATATTTCGGACCAAGTTTGTGAAATATAACTCCTGTTCATAATTATTCCCATCACGCTGAATCAGTTTTACAAGTAATCACTGCTAACAAGATATCCTAGAAATAAAATAAGATGCAGCAGAAAAAAATACACCTAAGAAGAAAACATTAAATTTTTTATCATATTTTTTCTTTGTCTTTTTTTGTACTGTGCATTCAAAATATTCATCGTTTCTAAAAGCCTTTTTTTTTCCTCAGAACATGCAGTTACAAATCATTTATTAATCCATTGGCTTGCTCATTATTAGCTTACTTTAAATGAATTCTCACTTTTTCAATAAGCAGATGGAAATTTACTTCGTAAAAAAAAGCCAGTTCATGAATTGAAGGCTCAAATGTAAAATTCAAGGTCCATTCTGATCTCTATAGAATAACTAACCATGTACACTTTTTGAAAATAATCTTATTCGTAAAATATATAATAGTTTTACTATTTCCCTCTTCAATATCGTTTTATTTTAGATTTTCAGGGATATATTTTCCCCTTCTCCAAGCAGTGGTCTATAAATATGGCTGGCTCTTTTTCTCTTCATACCTCTTCTCGGAGGTTCTTCTGTCCCTCTTGGATTCCTCAATGAGATTATCATGACGGAGTCCTCCTCACATTCTTCGTAACTTTCTTATCTTACTGCTCATATCACTCTCCCTATTCATTTCTTTCCCAATATGATGTTGCTCAAATTATATATATGAATGTAACTTTTAAATAAAAATTAAAATAACATATAAAGTCATAACAAATTCTTAGGGGAAGAGTTTTACCTGTTTACCTTCTAATATAAGTTTCATGATTGCAGTCAGTATTCTTCGACATACTATTCATAATATTTGTACAGATAAAGATCTTTGTTGTAGAGTAAGGAAAAGAATTCGTGAAATTCGTATTTGTATTCATATCTTTATATCTTGCCAATTGTTTGATCTCAAGATTTTGACTAATCTCTTCATTTTTGAATCCCTCGCAAACGGTTCCAAAAATATCTCTTTTAAAATTAGCTATAAAAATTCTTTTCGATTGCGTGAATACAAAGATCCAAAAGCAAGAAAAAACTTAAGGTATATGATAGTATATGATAAAATGACACACAACAGAACGCCGTCTCATACCCTGGTATCCGTGAGCATTTTGTTTACTGATCCGTTTGGTGAACATGTTACGGAAATGTTATCTAAGTAACAAAATACTTACAGTAGAAAAAAAATATATTATTTACTGAATTAACAAGCATATAAGAAATTATATTGTGATGAAACCGCTTACAGTAATTTTCAGCTTAGAAATATAGGTTGAAAAAAATAACATACTGAGAGATAAAATGTGTTAAAATATTCATATATACTGCTTTCACGTATTTTTATGACATGGTAGATGAAGATGTAGTTATAAGAATCAGATGGAAAATAATTTGGTTAATGGGAATGAAGAGAATCTGTTTGATTGAAATGTATGATAAGGGACTAAGGTGGTAGTTTCTTCCCTTGGTTTTTCTTGATATAAAACTTTATCTTGAGAGCTAGGGTAACAAGAATATGTCTCTTTTTTTTGCTTATGAATTTGATTATACTGCTGTTGTTTTTTACCTTGAAAATAAGTTGCTGGCTACACTTTTCAGCCCTTCTTGTTCTTGGGTTGGTGATATTTTGTTGTTATATGCCAAGAGATTGTTAGGATGCATTCGGTAGCCTAATGAAGTGCAGTGTCAATCTCAACACAACTGTAATGGTAGCTCTCAAACAGATCGAACCTTTTGAGATAGACAAGAAAATTACCGTGTTCTGAGAAGAAAATAATATCTTCTCTGATCCAATTAATGGGATGAAGTTTGGCTGAAGGCAAGAAATTAAAAACATTTATACCTATATCATTTATACCTTAAACATCAATTGTCTCTTTCACAGCCTCCTCCAAAACAGGAAAGTGACCCTAATGGCTCCAGAAGGTTGGACCATGAAAGATCAGAAAAAAGGCTGTCCTCAAAGATCATGCAGTGATCCCGCTTTTGGGAATCTCTTAGCCAATGTTATTCTCAAGCTAATCTGGCCAGAATATACACATATCCAAGCCTTTTGAGATGATTTTGTGCTGTTATCGAAACGAAAAGAAAAAAATAGCTTGGAAAGAAAAATTCATCTTTCAATAGGCAAATTTAACTTCTGGCGCTCAATTAATTAACTTTCCACCTCCAGGAAAAATAATTCATGTTTTATTCAGCAAAATAGTGACAAGCCCCAGAATCCCAGGGAATGGAGACATCATCAAGCGACCAAATCTATTAAATATCTAGGAGTCCACGTTGATGATCAATTAAACTAGCTGGAACATACATAAAAATAAGGAGAAAAGGCCATTAAGAGACATCAAAGCATCAAAAGTATCGCTAGAAGCACATGTGGAATCTCATTACATTAAGATGCTTCAACTTTTTTGGATTCATTTGTTGCAAGATTATTAGACTATCTCTCTCTGAATGCACTAGTGAACATGACTGTTCAAGAAGTTACAAACAGATGAAATGGGCTTTGCGGTTTGCCTAGTTATTAAAATTATATACATTTCTGAAGTTTTAACCAAAAATAGTACACGAAGAGAGTTCAGATTAGAAACTCTATCTTCTTCACTATACTATTAAATTACACATCAAACTAGTCATATATTGTAAGTATACAAAACGAGAGGAAAGTACTACTAATGGATTATTTTTGAAATTACATATACGGGTTTTTTTCCCCTTTCCATATTATATGGAAAGGAATTTGTTGGCAATTAATAAATTTGTTTGCAAATATGTATATGTATATTTACTAATTTGTATGCAAATTAGTAAATTTTCAATTTCGCCAGATATACCATTGATTGCCATTCATTCAGAGCTTAACCTTTTTTTAAAAAAATACTAATATTTCTTTTTAAAAATTAATTTTTTTAAAAAATGATTTTGCTTGTTGTTAAATTATACCCATAATATTTTGCAAATCATCAATATGGAGTTAAATAACCATTATATATTGAAATAATTCCTCATTCTATTTATGAAAATAACATTTATTTTTCCTTTCAACGGAATTTCATTTGAAAAATTTATGGTTATTCGTACTCTTTAAAATTTTTAAGATAATCAGAAATTCATAATTTAAACAATTAATCTGTCCTATTTTCTCTGAGCTTTTAAATATTCATTAGTGTATTTTATTCATATTAATTGAATAGTTACTAGTAATAAGCTAAGAGAATTAATTTTTTATTGTTATCACTATAAATAAGGTGTTAACTATAAAAGTTGAATTATTTCATGGTTAAATAAATAAATAAGATTGATTGATTTTTTAAGGATAATTAAACCTTCAAACTTTAAGGCAATTTAAGATTGTTTTGATTTTAGAAATTTTAATTTAATTTCATATTTTAACTGGTGTTATACTCAAATGAATAGTCTTGATTATTGATTGGGCTATTTTTTGTTACGTGTTATTTCTCTCTATGATAAATTCAATAATAAGAAGAAAAATTGGTTAATTTTTTGTATAGCTATCGTATATAAAATTTAATATAGATTAAATTATTTTACTAGGAAGCTCTTAAGCGACTTCTTTATATATTTGGTTGTTCTTAGTCTTATCGAATATGGTGCGATAAATTATGCTCAGTTATTAATGCAAATGTGGAAAGACCTCGCTCAATTAGTCGAAAATTTAAATAAAATGTTATAATTGCATTCTTTGTAAGATAAAAAGGCAGTGACATCACATATGAGTTAGTTGTTAGAGTACTTATACCCTTATTTGAATCATTTAACTAGGATCAAGTGAATTAATTTCAATAGTATTTCCTGCAATCCTAGAACAACACAGATTCAGAAATATTTAATGAATAATACCTTACTGTTATACAAAGAAAATCGCAATCACGAAGATCTATATTTTCATCATTCATTATATTCTCAGTCTACTGATACAGATCATTTTTCCTCAGAACACTAAATCCTTCCTAAAATTAAAAATTTTTAAATTGCAATTTTTTTTCTACCAAATAAATCTATTAATTATTTATTATTGATGCCTCTGTGCCACTTTGATATTAAAGTTTGCATCTTTTCATTCTTTTACACTAAAAATTAAAAATACAGTCGAATCCGGTTAATTGGACCACTGGATAATCGGACCAGCCGCTTATTCGGACCGAATCTTAAAGAACCGAAACAAATCCTATGTACATAAGCCTAATATTATTCGCTTATTTGAACCAAAATTCCGTTTAAACGGACCAAAGAACGTGGTGTACAGCAGGGAAGTCCGAAAGGGAAAAGAACCAGTGGGAGGTTAGCAAGCACTTTGTTTCTTAGAACGGGAAGCTCGGTAGTCGCCAGTGAGGAACCACTGCTTCACCACTTTTCGGGGAAATGAAATCCCATGTAGACCAATTTCTTTGGAACACTTTAGTCAGTGAACTGTGCGTGTCTTTTTCCCCCTGCCAAAATGCCTGGAAAAAACATCCACCTGGAATTTTTACTTCCCAGGACCACAGCTTTGGTACAGCCAATGAACATGGGCATCATAAAAAATTTGAAGACCTTTTATCGTGAAAGGTTGGTTAATTACGTCATTGAAGCAATTGAAGAAAGTTTGCTGACCTCATCAGCATCAACAGCCAAAGAAGTCAGTGCAAAGGTCAACATCTTACAAGCAGTTACATTTTTGACCGATGGCTGTCGAAATATAAACAGTGAGACAATTCAGAATTATATTTCTCACTGTGGCTTTAAGCATTTGGTCTGGGAGGTGGATGTGGATATGATGACTGAAAGTGAAAATGGTGAGGGAAATGTGGAACTTCAACAGGTCGAAAATTACGAAGAATTTCTATCCATCGACAACGAGCTTCAATGCTACGATGAAAATGAAGGTTACGACACTGAAATTTTTGCTCGAATTACAGCAAAACACACTACAGCATCGGAAGACCAGAAAAGTGATGACGACGCCCCTAATGAGTTGGTGCAAGTGACAACACAGGATGCCAGGAAATGCAATGAAACTTTGCATCGCTATCTCATGCAGGAGGGAAAAGAAGGCAGTTCCATTGCTGCGTTAGATGTTTGTAGTGATTTTGTTCAAGTGCAGTCCGTCAACAGAACGCGTCAGATCACACTGGATAAGTTCTTCAAACGTTGACTGGAATTTGATAAGAACTTTTTTTTATTGTACTTCACATGCTGAGTATCGTGTAGATCGTTTCGAAGAATTTGTTTGTAAATTTATTTTTCAATGAATAAAGCTCATAAGCAACAGTAGTTATTGTTTGTATATTCGCCCTACGCGTGTGCCACACAGTAAAGGTCATATTGACATTTTAATATGTTACGTATAGCACGTCTCGTCTTGTAGCAAAGGGCATGTTCGTGTAATCGGACCAGCTGGTTATTAGGACCAAAATGATCGCGTCCCGATGTGGTCCGATTAACCGGAATCGACTGTATATGTTAAATGAATATCTTGATTCTTTTAAGAAAAGAGAAATGCATAAATATTAACTTTATAATATTACCATTTTTATCTCATCGTTCTATTATGGACAGTTTTCATATTTAAAGTCAATTAGGAATATGTTTAAATTTGTATTTAATGGAAATGGTTCTTAATTTCCGAAAGAAACTATTGAAGTTTATTACTGTTATTAAGCACTTCATTAAATATATTGTTTTAATTTATATTTACAGTTTTTATTCTTAAACTGTAAAATACTTTTTAGTATTAAAAAAGTATATATCCATCATTGAGTTATATATTAGTTAAATAATTCAATTAGGCGATACTGCTGCCATCTATATATCCTTATAGGTATAAAAGAAAGTTAAATTTAAGATGATTAACAACCACTCTCACTCCGATAGTGCTGCCATCTGTACAACCTAAGGCAAGACAATCTATACGTTTATTGTAATTTGAATTATTCTTAATTTGGAGGAGGCAGAAAAATTACCTCTAATTTAGATTTTCAGCAAATTTTATTCATATTTCTATAGTACGTAAAATCAAACACATTATGAATCTTTATAACTTTTCACAAAGAAATTTATTGAAAAGTATTGTAACTACTCTTAAGCAAAAGAGAAAAAAAGTTATACAAACTATTTGAGCGGTCATAGGATTTTAAAAAAATGAAATTTTGAATTTTTCTAAAATTTGTACTCTAAATTGCATTTTGACATGACAAGGCAATCAAATAGTTTTATATTAGAAAGCAATATTACAGATATAGATATGTAAGTTTCAAATATTTTCATTGCGATATAATTGTTTGATTCTAAATATCATAACTATTGTCCTTTCACCCATAAATATAAAGCATGATCTCTCAAACTGAGAAAAATTATGAAGTAAAATTTCAAAGTTAATTTCGATTAGAACTGTATTGTAAAAATTATTGAGTAAATAGATTTTTTTCAGTATTCTAAATTTTAAAATTAGTTCTTAACTTTTTTTAAACTTGGAATAACTATGGCAATCTAATTATTTTAAATATCTGCGGATAATACACATTCTTTATGGATAACACACATTATGAATTAAGGTTATTTTAGGTTTATTTCGAAGCCTGAAGAGGATTTTAAGACTTAATATTGCTATCATTTTAATGTAATATCATTGTATGAATGTAATATCATTGAATAAATCGATTTACATGACTTCACAACCCCAAATCAATATAATTAAGCCCACCTTTTATTGAAAAAAACAATTCAAGTGAAGTCGCATCTTCTGTTGAAGTAATTGAATCATTTGAAGTCCAAATCACAGATCACCGTCCACCTTCAGTTGACAGAATCGATTCACGTGAAGTTACAATCACAAATCAGCGTCCACCTTCTGTTGAAAGAATCGATTCATGTGTAATCAAAAACACAGATTAACGTAACTAACTGTTCCCACATTCTATTGAAGGGTAGATTCGTGTGAAGTCCCAATCATAAATCGATATAACTAACTGCTCCTTTTTTATATTGAAAAACTCGATTTATGTGTATTCACAATACAGATCAACGACCACTTTCTATTGAAGGAATCAATTCACGTGAAGTCACAGTCGCAAATCAACGTAAGTAATAATGCCCACCTTCTATCGAAGGGACCTGTGAAGTCATAGGCATAGAACAATGTAACTATTCATGTATTTTATCTAAATCTGTACCTGTTCATTATTATCTAAATATTTTTCATGAACCTTCTCTGAATATAAATAACAGAAATCGGCTTTCAAAAGTTTTCTGTCATACTCTGTAGCAAAGATGGATGTAATTCCCTTACCCCCTCATAAGTTTGTGGACCTTTGACAAGATTATAAATATTCAGCATGGTATTAACAGACAAAGTTTCGAAAATTGAGCTTCGTAGAGAATTCAGCACCTGTATCGAAGTTAAGTGCAACTTCAAACGCTCGGGATTTTTTTTAATCTTAACATTTAACATGTGGTTAGTACACAAGTACCCAAAAGATTTAATATATGTTTCGGACCCCATTTAACCAAAAAATTAAAGCCAAATTAAACACAGAACTACAGCTGTTGTCACAAAATCACATACGAAATTTTATTAATTTAGGTCATAGGGTATTTAAGTACTCGCATTTATTTGCATGTGCAAATACCGACCAACAGGATATCAAATCTATAAACAATTCATTAAAAATTTGATCAGAATGAAAATTGGAGTAATATTTGTACCAAATTTCACTTATCTAGCTCTTTATACTTTTCCGTTAAAATGTTTTCTTATATTCGAACAAATGGATCAGCAGACTTCTTCTCTTAACGGATTTGATTCAAAATTTAACCGAAATTCACAAATTTGCTTTAAATTCCAACCACCAAATTTCATCTGTCTATCTTAAAACATTTTTTTAAATATCGTGCTCACAGATAAATAGCTATCGTTTCAAAAATGTGTTTTTTGAGCTCAGAAAGATCTGAAGCCTTGTTTCGCCGAAACTTCAAGTTCAAAAGTTTTGACGATTACAAAATATAGTATACTTCATTTATGAAAATAATAATATTTTGCATAACTTCCACTTTGTATACTTTATATACAAGAAAAAAAGGAATGTTTCATTTTTTTTAGTCATTTGTATGTTCTAAAATAAGAAAGATAAAATTTAAAAAAATTAAAAATCACTTTTTTTCTTGCAACAACATAATATTCTTACATTGTTTTTTTTTAAATTTGAAAAGATATTCTACAGCATGCAACTAGATAACTATTGTGGCCTTTTAAACATAACGGGATTTCTCAACAAGATTGCTTTCGTATTTATTACCTGACTTCGAAAATAAAGAAGTAGTCTAAAAAATAGATGAAGTAAAACTCGTTGAATGTATGTTAAATTTTGAAAAACTTAATATATTTTAGATTATATTTAGTTTAATAATGTTGACGACGAGCCAGCATGATCTTTTTGTAAAACACAGCAGGTTAAATAAATTAGATATATTTTAAGCAGAAATAAATGAGATATGAAACATAAAATAAGCTCTAAATTAAAAATTAGAAATTCATTTCCAAAAAAAAATTTTAATAAAATATTAAAAAATTATTTTAATAAATAAAATAACTTGTTTCCATTAATTGAATTTCTTTTATATTTCCACTTAAGAAAATAATAAAATTCTAAATTAATTTGTCTGTATGTTTTTCAAAAAAAATTCTTTATTGACATCTTAAAATTCTTCAGAATTTTTACAACATTTTATTTTCCGACGATAATTTGACAGGTATCTTCGCTGGTTGTAACCGTTAATATTTTCAATAACTATTATAAAGAGAATACAGTTTCTCTATTTTGAATTTATTCACTGAGCAATGATAATTTTATTTCTGTTTCTTACTTTGTTAATATTTTTATAAAGTAATAGAGTAGAAATTACTATTAATAATATTTTTTTAATTCGTTTTTAAAAATTGTCTCTATAATTCATCAACAAAAAAAATCCTTCATTATTTTCAGTGGACACATCAGGATAATTGTCCTTATTTAAACATATTCTAATTAAATTTGAAATGAATGACAATCTCGCAGGCCACTAAATAAAATAATAAGATGCAAATATAATAATTTCATTTAACGTAAATGGTAAAGTACATAATTATAAAATATCTCTTAAAATGGCTGGTAATAATTGTTTCAAAAACCAACAAAAGAATTCGGGATTGAATTTGTAAGGATCGGATAATAATTAGTAATAATTGGATTTTCTCCGTATTGTTATGAATATAAGGTTGCGAATTTTTAATATTGCTCTAGAATGAAATTAGTTTATTTTCCAAAAAATAGTTTTACAGATATTGCATTTGATGTTCAATGAATGTTAATAATAACTCCCGCCTTGATGACAATCTTGGCAAGCATTTGTCTAAATATTTGGTCAGGGAAAAGAAGGATCCGGAATATTCAAGAATTGTGGTGATATAAACATTAAAATTCGATTTCCTCAATTTGTTTTAGAGGTCATTTTGTTTTGTTTTTCCTCAATTTTCGCTGCCCAGTCACAAAACTATAAAACCCGAAGGGACACCAACAAGAGTCTGTTGAGAAAAGTAGTCGCCAGGTGAATTTTCTCTTTGAATTATTGGTCTCTAGAAAATTCAGTATGGACGTTGTGCACTGTTGCAATATTTCAATAAATATTGGCTTCTTGTGGGTTTTATTTACTTAAAGTGGGGTTCTTATGAACGCTTCGGCAGTGTTTTGCTGTGAATCTGTGTTTTCGTGTAGAATAAAACGCTGTTACTCAGTCTATAGGAATTTTTGTCTTGAACCCACTAGGCTGGAATTTTTTCTTAACAGCACAATTTGAGTAAACAAAGTGCATATGAGATTTCATTTTATCAAAATATAAAGTGTAATAAAAGAGTGAGAGTGAAAACTCAGTTATCTGTTAATGAAAGCAAAAGTTTATTAATCAGTTTACTGAATATTGAAATTCCCGCTATCATGAAAAAACTTTTTTTATTATTATACATACAAAGAAAGATCTAACTAGTTTGAAATTCAATAATCAGCAGTGTTTTTCTCTAAATTTCCCCCTATACATAAAATATCCTGCACAAAATGGTCCATTTTAATTGAACTTCATATAATGAAGATAATAGAGTATGAATTTTAAAACACTTTTATTTCACATATGCAATATAAAATTATAGATCCGCAATATTGGAGTCAAAGTCATTTAACATATTTCAGCAGTTGTTTATTTTTATGACCTTCAGAATTATTTTGCAATTCTCATTTTACACCAAAATCACCGATTCTGTTATACATAAGATACCAATATTTTGCCAAGATGGTTGTGTACGTATATATCTTGGTATACAAGAAAGACTTCTATACAGGATAAATCATTTGATTTAAAGCTAAAAATCTATTTTGGAAACTGGAGATGTGTATCTCTGACTGAATTTTTAAAATCTTAATTACGATTTAACAATTAAAAGTTAAGATTCTGGCTTATGGAAATTTTGACGATGTTTTAAAATTATTGTGATTTTTCAAGCAAATATTTCACAACTTCAAGGAAATTTGAATTGCTTGTTCATTGTTTCAACCATTTTTTATTTGAGTGTTTTTCTTCCGTTTTTTAAAATAAACGCACACAAAAATGTATTTAATATCTGTATTACTCATGGTACCACCAAAATTAAAGTATAGGTAAAATGGGCAACTACATTTTCAATGATGTCATCATATTTAACTCTATTAGAAAAATTCACTTTAAACAAAATCTAGTAGTCAAGAATAAGGCTGTTAAAAAATAATATGTATGTAATGTCTATGATAATTTTATGATTTAAAAATGCTTCTTAAAGGAATCAAAAATTGAATATTAGATTTAACAGAAATAAAACACAATCAGTACTCCCTGGGAATCAATTTGGTCACCAAGGACGACGCATTATTCATACTGGTTTAATATATATCGCAGCTTGAAGCTTTAAAATACTTCTTTAAAAAATCATGAACAACAAGGTCATGTATTAGAGATTTAACAGTCACAGTCACAGTAATTTAAATATAACCAATGTTCCCTGCCAATTTATTGATCGCCAAAAACTACTAGATAGCAACATTATGCATATTGATTTATCAATAATAATTGACTACATCGTTTAATGCATTCTTTTAAATATTTCAAAATCGGAACTTTATGTAATAACTGGCATTAGAAAACCAGCTTTTCAGTCAATCTTTTTTTTTTATTTTTTTTTTTTTTTTTTTTTTTTTTTTTTTGCTCGAATACTTCAAAGTACGATGCTTTTATCCTTCCGTGGAAAATTCTTCGAAAACCTGTCTTCCCGGGCAATAGGTATGCGTCACATCCCCTTCCTGTCGGGTGTAAGCCGTGTTCCTACATCGAGTTGCATTATTAAAATGCTGCTGCTAGGACTATGGAAATTTCGAGGATAATTCTACTCCTTTTTCTTTCTAAATTGCACTCCTGTCAAAATGAAACCGATCCTGGCAATACAAAAAGTAAGTGTATTTATTTAAAAAAATCTGGGTTTTTTTGTTGTTGTTTGTTTTTGTTTTTGCCTTTTTCAAAAAATAGGAGCGCTTTTCTATAATATTTATAAAGTCATTGTTTAAAGGAACATTAGACTAAGCAAAAAATATGAAATTTCACTTTTATCGTTTTTTACTTAAATACATGTTTATACTCAATCAAAATAAGGTTATAAAATGTATTGTATAATAAAAAAATATCTTAAAGGTCTAAAGGAGAAAAAGATCCATCTTAATTACTTTTATCAAAATAACATTGTAATTAGATTTAAATATATTTTTAAATATTACAGGTTTAATAATTTTTGAAGAATTAAATTTAAAAAATATATATATAAATATTTCGATTAACCAAGTAAAAAAAATCAGATATACCTTTTATATTTCGAATTATTTAACATAGTTAAAAGTCAATTTCAATTCAGAAAAAAATATGATTTCAGAAAAATTCAGCAAATGTGCATAAAAATATTTCTAAAAAGTTAAAATTTAAATGGAATTACAAAATCCTACACAGTTTTTTTCTAAATAAATTTATGTTGAGTATTAAAGAAAATATAAAAGAAAAAGTTAAAAGGTTAAGTCATCTGTAATATTTTCAAATGTTTAAAAATTATATATCTTTAATTGTTTTGAAATATATTAAGTTATATATTAAGTTTTGAAAACTTTTTTTAAAGAAATTTGACATGTTTATTTTAATAAATTTTATATATATATATATATATATATATGCGTAAAAAATTCATACCCCTGAAAATGAAAAATTTTCAAAAATGCCTAAATTAGGTCTCATTAGGGCAAAAATGCCTAAAAAATGTTCTCATTAGGTCTCCGTATATTATTATAGTCCCACCTCCACCATCCCTTTAAAGTAGAAAATACATTTTTGTTGTGGAAATTTTATGAAATTTTTTATATTTATATATATTGGAAGTTATTCCCTTTTATTTATTTTTTTCATTGAAATTTGCTATAATACTGAAACAGTTTAGAACTATAATCCAGATATTTCGGTAATATTTGAAGAGACAAGAAAACATAAATAACAAAGTTAATCTATATAGGGAATTTATTACCCAGAATATTAAATAACAGTGGAAAAGGACACTTTTGCCTAAAGGCTATGTTTTTTGAATAATTTCGTTGTAAAGTGAAATGCTTCGATAAAAGAAATTCACCCTTTGATGGATTTTCACCCAAAATTTGACATTTATATATAACTTAGATGTGAGAAAGCGAAGCCATTTTTCATTTATCTAGTTTATTGTATTTTTCTGCTACCATATTGATTCCTCGGTGGCCTAATGATAAAGAATGAATTGAAGGATTCTAGGTTCTGAAGAACCGTTGTGTAAGTGGGCCTGGTGTTCGTTCAACCCATCTGGACCAAACCTTTCTTACTTTGATATAGTACGAAAGTTTGAAAAAAGAGAGAGGCAGCCAAGGTGACGTAATATTCATGGTTCAGAATTACTAAAATCCTCCTAGAGTTTCTTTAAAAAAGGGACTTTAATATAAATAAACTAAACCTATTTTCCTATTATCTAACTTATCTGATAAAAGCATAAAAATCCAAACGGGTTATTGTTGTTTTCTCTCTCTCGTTTACCAATTACAAACAATGAAAGCTTATTAAATATCAAAACACTTGACCTTCAGATGGATTACAATGTTTCAGACTTTCCTGGATACAGAAAAACAATTTCCAAACTTAATAGTCAGTATATCTATTTCTCAAAGAAAATGTTTACTACAAATATTCGAATAATTAATGAGTTGGGTGGATGAAAGTTGTTATATAATCATCATACTGTATGCGTTTTTATGTCCACAAAACGCACTTTTCGAAAAATACCAGTTCGACTTTCTTTACTATTGATTCTAATAGGAATATACTGTAATTAAAATCTGTAATTATAGCATATGGTACACACTCTATAATTATAATCAATATTTCGTTTTCAAAAATAATGATTATAATTTATTTTTGATTTAATTTATTTATGATGGTATTCATGTTGAAGGAAAATCTAATTCAGTTAATTCATATCATTAATTCAATTATTTCATTAACTACACACTTATTGTATCACCATCAATAAATAATTAGAGTTACATTTGCTTATTTTCTAGTTCTGAAAAGGAACTTCAAAACAAGATAAACTAAAAACAAAAGAGAAAAGGATTTTAATGGACATGACTGAATAGGGAACTTTTAGAAACTTAAGATGGGATAAAAATACTTTCTCGGAACAAAAGTTCCTGAAGTATTATCAGACTCCCCTGTGAATAATAGATGTAGTACAATAAAAATTACTAAATCCCTTATTCACAAGGGACAAGTCGTCGCTTGAAAAATGGGATTTCGATTATTTTTATAAGATATTACAGAGAGATAAAAAGATGAGATTTATTTCCCAACAAATAAAATCCATTTGGCATGGCCTTATACAAAGCATTTTAATATGATAAAATAAAAAAATCAGTTCTGATAATATTCCTGATTTTCTTCTTTATTATTATTCATCTCGAATTGTAATTCACTCGACATTTATAGTAATTTCTTTTCAATTATTTCGCATTAGAAAACTAAAAAGAAACATTCAGAAGGAATTTTTATGAAAGTTAATGAAAAAAATTTCGGTATTTTACATTTGTGTTTACTTTCTTGCATATAAATTGAATAAAAAGAATCAAAAAAGCATTGTAACATCAAAAAGTGAGAACACGATATTTCGATTAATCTTTTCTCTTCATATCTCACTGTCTGAAAACTCATTTTTGGAACTATGTCTATCTGTCTACGAATACTCAGAATTGTGATCAGTCAAACGCATTTTGAACTGGAGGGATGAGATTCAGTATATGAACTTTTCACGGGATTTTAAATTTCAACCAAGTTTTGAACGAAATCTACTTAACGAAAATTTGTCTATTGTTACGGATTTCCTATATTAATCCTAAAAATCCGTCGGGTTCTTTTTACCTCGTATATAGTGGTGGTGTATGGTGTTAGAGATGATGACGAGCACACAGAAATGATCAGTCCTTTAGTTGACGAACACAACACAGACGTTTATTTACAAGACGGGGACAAGACAGCACAAAGACGACAAATATTCCCAACACAAATATGTACAGGAGATAGCTATTTACAGCAGAGACGTACACACAGGACAGCACACTACAAATAGTAGTCCACAGGCAGAAATTCCGTAGTGATAATGCCACAGCTCGCAGAGCGGCCAGACAGGATTCAGCCGGAGAGGGAATCTTTATGGGATTCACTTTACACCTCCTGGGTCTCTCCAGAACAGGCTGAACTATTTCTTTGTCTCTTCTTGCCTTTGCTGTCGACTCACTACTTCGCACAACGGGACTACTCCTTAGTTCGGGACAGCTCCGTTCCCGACGACGGCAAGGGCCTCAGTTCTTGAGGCCTCTTCCTTATATATACCGGTGGTAGGCGGGGCTAACATTTTCTGGACCAATCAGGAGCGTCCTAGCTGGATCTCGGCTCCTAGTGGTCGGATCAGGAAAATTCTCGATGTTTCGGGTACTTTCCATTTCGTCGCCAAGCCTTGGGGCATCTGACGTCACACCCATTCACTATTCAATACATATTACTGTCAATCTGTCTTCCTTACGATGACAGTATTAGCGCGGGAAAGCAAAACCACAGGTTCGTAACACTATCTATTCTTCAAGTACACGTCAACACGATAACTATGTAATATTATTCCCACAAATAATGCAGACATACGGGCATAAATACATAATATAACCTGCATATAAACAATACAATGTGCATTGTGATGTAAAATGTAATGTACATAATATAATACACAATACAGTATACATTGTAATGTGCAACATAATGTACATAATGTAATACAATACAATGTTCAATGTAATGTAATGTACAATATAATGCAATGTACAATACATTGTACAGAAAGTAACGTACAATATAATTTACATACTGTATCCTAGATAAAATTTCGCAAACAGGTTTATCATCTAAAATGTCGAACCGAATCGATTTTGAAATCAAGTCCATCAAGATGTTGATCATCTGTCGTCGACACTTTCATACTTTTACAACTCAAAAACTAATTGACTTAAATGAATGAAATTTGTTTGTGATCTCTCGATTACAATTGCAGTACAATGTCAAATTTAAATAAGTCAGGAAAAAGCATCCTAAATACAAATTTGATGATTGGGTGCTTTTTTATTTATCAAATGCCAGGGATTAATTGCTGAAAATAGCTTCAAATATTTCAATTCAAATTCAAAATAAATGAATTTTTGCTACCAACGTTTCGTAACTATTGTTCAACTGTAAATTGCAAGGGATTCACGGTCTCGCCTAAAATACAAAATTTTATTCAGGTGGATAGAGAGTACAGCTTTCTTATAGGTATTCAAGAATATTTTGAAGAGACTACTCCTGACAGTTGAAAACGTACTTCTAGCATAAAACAATGACAAGCTGGATTAAAGACTTATTCGTTTGCTTAAACAATATGGAGAAGTAAATAGTGTTTATCTTTTGGATTTCTTTCATCTATTAATCTAAAACTGAATACAGAGGTCAAGGCTACTTACCAAATTTCATTCATCAGATGTGTTTATTTTTAAATAAACGTGTTTAATCTTTCATAACAATCATGGTTCTTGTTGTTGTTGCTGTTTTTACTTTTGCTTTCTCTTTTATTTAGAAATTGTAGCAATTTTTAATCATTTTCACCTGTTAATTCTTATATCAATAAAGGGACTAAAAAAAGAAGATTAAAGCAGTAGAAATCAATAAAACAATACATAACATTTTTTGCTACAGAATTGGAGTCAAACTGACCCATGTGCTGCTAACATTTCAAATTCTTTTAATATTATAGTTATGACATCACATGAACGTGAGTGATAGAGATTCAGAGATCTTCACAGAAGTGTTCCTAGAGATAGACAAAATGACGATAGCTCCGATTTGTAAAATATAGGTGAAATTTTAGAGAGTGGTCATACTTCAAAACCGGAACCGAATGCATATTTTGAATACTATAGAAAGTTTTATTGACTGTTTGTTTGCTTTTGAAAAAGGCAGTAAATGTTTGTGTGAAATGCATATCGTATAATATTAATTATTAATGGTTTTGAAGTTTATAGAAAAAAATCCTTTTTTTTTCTAAATGAGGAATGATAACAAGAATAATGATAATAAATGAGGAATGATAACAAGAATAAGGGTAATAAATGAGGAATGATGATAAGAATAATAATAATAAATAAAAGACAGAAATTTTCAAAGTTCTGTGTTTAAGCTTCTTTTCCCTAAAACTTTCAGGTTTGAATTAGATGTAAAGTTCTAATTTTTCAATTCCTACAATATACAGAAAATACAGAAAAAAACTACTTACATTAAAAATAAAAAGTTTTATTAGAAGAAAAAGAATACAGAAAATGTATGGAAAAAAAGAGAATAAGTTCAATTTGGGTTTTTCTTATTAAAAATCGTATTGTAACTTAAATAAGAACATATTTGAATGAAAAAATATTCAAACCATATATTAATAAAATATTCTGATTATGTTTTATATTTATTCAAATAGTCAATAAAATAAGGAGTGAGTACCGGATAATTTTGACTCCTTGCATGTGCTAAAATTCAAAAAAATGAATCACCATTTTGATGTATCAAAAAATGAATCACCATTTTGATATATCAAAAAATGAATCACCATTTTGATGTACAAAGCTATAAATTAAATAGGAAATAAAAATAACCAAACATTCATAGGGTTTTTATATTTTTTATGATTATTTGAAAAGTGTTAAGGACATGAAGTGGAAGACATGACGGAAAACTCTGGCTGTCAATCCAAAACAAGATGAAATAGACAATGATTAGTAGTTAGAATTTCAAGATCACACTCTGCAATTCTCTATCTAGATTGTTATGAGTTTGAATTATTCTACTTATGCAAACGCAATCAAAAAAAATTTTTTAATTCCTAAAGTTTGAAAGGGGTCTTTCACAGACTCGAGAATGGATTTTTCTATTAATAGAGGAATTAATTCATAGAAAACATTAATATAAAGAGTGCCGGGACAGAAAGGGATTCTTCACAATTTTAAATATGGCTAACTAGGCATTATATATTAAAACGTTTGTCTTTCAAAGAAAAAAGTTTTTATCTGCATAATTCTTTGATGACCTTTTCTTATATGGCAGCCATGAAATTACGTAAAATGTTTGAAGCTTAAATGTAAAAAAAAATCAGAGCAAAGAAGTAGTGAAAATCTGCTCAACTTTTGCTGCACATTATTCCGATTGGTTTTGATTAATCAAAAAGATATTTCTCATTTTTACCACCAGTTGCTAAAAAATTAATCTTTGTTTTCATCATCGATTGCAACTCGACATTGTGCACCCATTAGCCAGATCGATTAGCTGCAAGGATTACAAAACTCAAAAATTCTACAAAAATTTTATTTTGCCATCGTCGATAGATCTGGTTCAATGTTCCAAAAAGATGTATGCCTTAAATTGAAATCATAAAACAATTTGGGTTTTTTCTCCAAACTTGTAACATTATTCGATCTTTCAAAATAATTAAATTATGAATTCACACTTTGGAAATCCTATTGATCTGATGATATCTCGACCAAATGTAACTAGGTAACAAGTTCAGGAAACTTGATAACAAGCGGCTTGGAAAATTATTCAGTTATCTGTAAAATGCCAGCGTCAAATATAATGAACATATAATCCAATGTGAAAGATTGCTCTATTTTATATGAGAATAGCAGAATTTGTGTAATACTTATAACTAATACTTATCGTTTAATAATATAATACAGGGAGATGAGAAATTCATTCAATGACTACAAAAAAATTATTATAATTTGACTGATGTTTTTTCAGTATATTGTCAATAGGTTTATAAAGTTAAAAATACCTTTTTACATCAATAAATTTCAATTTGGGTACTTTTGGTAGACTGATGAAAGTCACTGCGATATTCCAATTCTTAGTACGTATTGACCAATAATTTGTCAGTCATACCAGATGCAATAACTGTGATCATAACTTTGAGCATGTCAATACCTTCAAATGGTGTTATAAATAAAAAGTTCTTTATATAAGATTAAAAATGATTTTGAATAGTAATGATCAATTTGAATTTATGGATCCAAATAACCCACTGAACTTATTCATTCTTTGACTTTATTTTGATAATATCCCGGTTTAAAAGCATCATTTTTGTATTTGTTGGAATGAAAAAAAATTAAAAACCCGACAATTTAATTGAAAAAAGTTTTATTTATTCTCATTTACTTTCAGCCTTGGAAAAACAGAAAAAATTAGGTGGAGATGATACAGTCGTAGATTTGCTTCTTCAAAACGAACATAGTGACAAAGTTGAATACCAAACTTTCGATGGATGGTACAATAATCCATGGCATCTGTCTCTTGGCTCGACTGGTAAGATATTTTGTTTGTCTTCAAATCAAAATCTAACATATTTAAAAAATCTCATCTTATTAACTTAAATGTGAATAAATATAAATATGAAGATTTTATGGATGAGGAGATGCATAAAATTTGAAAAATTCTCTTATAAACATCAAAACAGTAATTACAAAATTTTGCATTAGGAATTCAAAATCAATATATAAAAATAATAAACCTAAATTGATTAAATTTTAATTTAAAAAATGAGTATTGTATTTACTTATTTTAAATTTCATAAAATTTAATCATTTGTCTTACTTTGATATAAAATTCATCGGCTTTTATATTATACATCATGCAACATAAATGATGAAACGTGCTACCAGGAAAACATTGATTCCAAGGCTACTAAATTAAACAATTCCAATTTTAATCTAGTTCAATATTTTTCTTTAATGCTAATAAATTTCAATAATTTTTCAAGTATGCTTTATAGCAGCTCTTTTTTTTATCTCAGGTAATGAAATTACATCATTTCTATACAAATTAAAATAAATTATAACAATAAAACTATTGGAAGATTCGAGTCAGATGCATTAGGAGATTACAATGCTATAGAATCTCTTCTAAATGTTCTGCAGATGACACTGATTATCAGTCTACTAAATATAATTTCATATTCATCATTGAAGCAGAATCAAGATTACATTTTAATCAATGAAAAGTAAGACGGCCATCCCGTTACCGGATACATAAGGAAGAGACTGAAATTAATTTTTGCAATTTTTTATTCTTTTAAATCCTTATTTTAAGGTCATTCAGTAAAAAAACCACAGATGCAGAAATTCTTACAAAAACTTATTAAACTTATCAATAAACTTTTGCAGCAAAAAAAAAAATATAATATTTATTTTTGAAAGATAATAAATGTTTTCAGTGATAAAACTGTCCATTAAAATAAAAATTACTCGACTTTTTCTTTGAAACTTTTTAAAAATAAAACAGTAATAATGTGTAATAACCTAATAAACAAAACTTTACGTTATTAAAATGGCTGTTTATTCTTCCGATTTCTGAATCATAAATAAGGAATCAATAATCTGTAATTATTTATCAATTATTCTTTCAAGAATCTCTTGGAAAATAAGAGACGAGATACATTTAATTTTCAACTGTCATCATAAATAAGTATAGTGGGGTTTTGATGAGTTCGTGACTGACTTTTAGATTTCGAGCAGATGAGTTCATTTGATGATAAGACGGAAAATACAAAGATGAGATTACATCTCTGAGAAAAAACAGGAAATAATAGGGTTATGACGAATACTCCGTAATTTTTTTCTAGTTATTGATATCAACTCATTTCATGAAACAGCTAAAAGCAACTAAATCATGTTCATCTCTAAACTAATCACAAGGGAGTAGTCTGAAATCATACATTTCTGATGTCACATCCGCCATCTCACATTACTCAGACTATATTATCCATAGATAGTTGATTATAGGTTCTTTGATAATCAAAGCATAGCCCTATTACTATAATGAGCTTTGATCCATCAAAATTTTATATAATCATGTCACTGTCTGTAAAATAGTAATGTCCAACTTTATGTAAGTCCTTTTGAGCGAAAAGAACCTGTATAAAGTCTTTTCATCAGCTTTGTTGATTTATAATCAAATTTGAAAGGAAATCAATTGGGAAGTCTGTCCGTAATAGTAAACACGATAACTACAAAAAAAGAAGAAAGGCTTAGATGAAAAAAATTTGGCACACAGATTTAGCATCTGAAACGCAGATTTTTTAACAACTTTTGATCCAAATCTGCCAAAATATCGGTTGTCTGTTGAAATGTACTTTCTCATGAATGCTATAATTCTTAAAGACACTCTCTTAAATGAATGAAATTCGGGGTACGATTTTATGACTATAACTCCAGCTCTATTTCAAATTTTAGTTTCAACAGGTTGGAAAAAATGTTTTCAAAATCCATATTCCCACGACAGATACATTAAAAACTCAGGATTTATGCCAAAGATCTATGTTTCCTAACTGTCTTTCGCCAATGTCATACAGGGTATTCACAGCTTATCGATTATCCACAATTTTAGACGAGGGCAGAAGGATAAGGTCTTTTTTCACGTACTTGGAAAAATGTATTGTTCCAAAATTGCTTTATTTTCTGGTTTTCAGCTTTTAACACCTTTCATAATTTTATGTTATTATATTGCTATATCAAGAAATTTTGTATACAATCCTATTTCAAATTCCTCACACAATGACGTTTCTTAGATTCAATCAAATTTTAAAGTTTGTCGATTAGCTAGTAAGTTAAGTTTTTGTAAATATTAAAAGTGTATTCCAAAAAAAAAGAAAATATGACTATTCGAAATTTCAGAACTGTAGAGAAATCGACTCTAAAATTCAACTTTGATAAGCATGAAAGTTGGATTTAAAGTTTAATTATATCTAAGTGAAAACTCAATATTATCTATTCGAGAACTTAACTTCCAGTCTGTATTTTCTTGAAATATAGCTAAATTGACCATTATAGATCAATTGAGGATAGCTGCATTTGAAATCATGCAGCTATCCTAAAATAATTAATTCTTCACAAATTAATAATGTGTCTCAAATTCTCCATTTAAAATTTATTGTTGTACTTTTTTCTTTATCTACACAGATAATACAAGAAAAATTCATGTCTTTATTTGAATTTTTTTTTATTTCCTTTTTTCACTTTATTTGGATTGTGTGTGTGTGTGTGTGTGTGTGTGTGTGTGTGTGTGTGTGTGTGTGTGTGTGTGTGTGTGTGTGTGTGTGTGTGTGTGTGTGTGTGTGTGTGTGTGTGTGTGTGTGTGTGTGTGTAACAATGAAAACGGGAATTCACTTGGGAAAACACGTTCTAACAAGCAGAGCCTGGAAAAACACGAGTTGCACTGATAAGGAGAACGGATGTTATCTTATTATTTTCGGTTTTGTCCTGTGAAAACCTTATAAATATAGATATCATGTTCACGAAATTTTCAAAAGAAAGTGCAGTTGTCTAATTTTATTCTTGCTAGAACGGGTTTGTGCTGGTTGATTTATTAACAGTGAGTGACAAAAAAACAAGTTAATACTATTTGCTCTAAAAAGTGAGGCAATAGATTTTTTGAACAATTAAAATAATTACTAAAAAGCAGAATAATTTTAATGTGATGATAAGTGATGAATACAATACTCTTTTATCTTAAGTTGAAGAAGCAAAATTGCCGTTTGCAAGACTTCCGTTCAGTACCACAGATTAAAAATATTTCACATTCTTGAAATCAGTAGAATAAAAAAGTTGATTTCTTCAAATGACCTCATCAAATATTATTTATTTACTCAAGAAATTTTTGATGTCATCGAAAGTGCACATGTGGCCGTAGGGCATGGTGGTAGAGAAAAAATTTAAATTTCAAGAAAATATACCAACAAAACCGCGGAATTGATACATTTTTTTTTTTTTTTTATCTATGCGTGAAAAAGTTATAAAAAGGAAAGGTTTGATTCCTTAACCAATCATTTACTCAGAAATGAATAGTCGCCACCAAGTGGATTTGAATGACATGCAATCTCAGGCAGATAATGAATTTAAATTTATTTTGCTTAACCAGACCATTTAACAAAATGTGTGTTACTACAATCACTTCAGAGCGAAAGAGGCTATATTACAAGTACTTGATATATTTTTGATACTTGAGGCTTCTTGTATAATGAAATCTGACAATGGAAAAGGGTTTGTAAATTCAATTATAAAGCAATTATATACATATTGTATATAATTGCTGAGTATGAGTGTGTGTGTGTGAATTGCTTTTAAGTAAGATTCTTTTGAAATAAAAATAAAATAAGAAAACTTGAAATGAGTATTTATATATATTATTTATTGCTACAAATGATTCCCTATTTTTCGGCATAATTGGAATGAACACTATCATTTTGGGTTTATCTTCTTCATATATTTCTGAACGATGTATAGACATTCATTTTTTTTTTTTTTTTCATCTTCACTGTTTTGATGGTATCTATATACCTGCCACCTAAAAAGTTCTTTATATGGTTGAAAAGTTGGTAATAGCTTTGTTCAAAATCTTGATTGTATGACGAAGAATAAAATAATTTTTCAATTAACAGTGCTGTTTTAATCAAAATTTTGGTTAACAGTTCATATGATATTTTTGGAAAAATTATCCATCCAATATAATAAGACAAAAATATTTTAAATAATATAAATAAGATAAAGTCATTTTTAGTAGGTTATTAAAAAATTTTATCTGTAGCTCCTGCTTTGCAAAAAATTCACTTTATCATTTTCTTAATATATACATATATATAGAGAGAGAGAGAGAAAGTTTCGATTTCGGTTAAAACTCCAATGATTTTTAGTTTTGCTTTTCCAAAAAAATTTAATTTTTTATTAATGCTGTAAATTGGTTTTAATTATTTAATGATTTTAAGGTTGATTACTTATTCGTGGAATCAAGCAGCAGTTGCACTTTCCCTCTAGCTGCAAAATCAAAAATTTTTAAAAATATCTTAAGAAATTTTTTTTAAAGAATTACATTTTGAAATTATTCTTCTGGTGACACTTTTTAGAGAATTCCTTGTTTTTAGGGGTTGGTTGAGGAGGGATACTTAATTGTATTAAATGAATAGAACTATGCAAGAAGCTTATAATGAATAGCGAATGGCCCGTAGCGCTGTGCCAAGGAGCATTGTGCATAGTTTTGTGTCATGAGCATTCACGGAAAAAAGTTACCGATACAATTATTACGTTATAAAAATCTAAACAAACTTTAAAAAATACCGATTTTATTGAAACAAAAAGTGTAAGACCTACCCATTAGCATGTAGGGAGCAAATCACTAATGAGAATGCAAATTTGCAAATATTCTGTAAAAATAAAATGTCTGATTTATCTTATAAATTGTATTTAAATTACATAGGTCAAACTGGCACCGAAATTAATTTAAGAATTAATAACCATAGATCTGATATTAAAAACTGTAATATCAGATCTATGGTTAAAAAAAATAAGAATTCTAAGTTTGAACTTAACACTTTAAATGCCATAACTTTAATAATATTAACATCTACGTGCTAGAAGACAATGTTAATGACTTAAACAAAAGACTAGACCTCGGAAATATTTATATTTTTAACTTCAAAACTTTATTTCCCTAAGAACTGAATAGTAAATTAAATGATGAAGTTTTTGGAATATAAACAATACTTGTATTTATAACAAAATTAATATTTTTAAAGATTTTCTAAACAAAGAAAATTTTTGTAAAAGATTTAAAAGAGGTAAAGTTGAAGGTTGTAGTTTTCACATTGTATTTGAGAAGTTGCTGAATTATTGTAATCTAAATCGAAAAAGCGAAAACATTCACAAAATTTGGAAATATATTTTTGGTCCTAGAAAAAAAAATTAAATGGGTAATAAATAATAAACTCAATGATTTAGAGTTTTAAAATGTTTACACTAAATGCGTAACACTTGATTTTATTGAATTTAAGCTTAATATTGTAGAAGAGAATCTATTAATTAATAAAGAAAATAATTTAAACAAAGAATTCTGTGTAATAAAATTTTTAGACATTAACTACGAAAAACTAAAACAACCTGATATTATGCAGAATAATAGTTTTCTTTCCTTTAAAAGATAACACAGTTGTTTCAATAGCATTTAGTTATTCAGCAACTTTAAAGAAAAGAATTTGTAACTATAATTTCTATTGTAATAATTTAAATAAAATAAACAAAACAGACTGCAATTGTTTCAAAGAAATTGATAGATTATGTAGATGCTGACAAAGGACATATAATAACAGAGGATTTAAAAATTATAGATTAATGCTCTTTAAGAGATCTAATGGAAAGAAGAATTAAATTTAGACTGACAGAAAAAATAAACATTAAAAAAAGTCTTAGTTACTATCGGGCAAGACTTAGATATTTTTATTTCCAAATTATCTACGAAATATCATTGGCATCTAGAAGGTTTCAGGGAATGGAAAATTAGAATTTTAGAAGAAATTAAAACAAAGTATAATGCGGGTAACGTCAGAACTAAAGAATGGGGAATTTATGTCAACAAATCATTAAAAAAAGAAATTTAAAAAATTTAAAAGAGACATTATTACTGTAATAGATAAATTGACAAATAATTTCTGTGTAATTTGTAAATATTATTATAAAGGACCATCAATTAAAGAATATAACTCTAATTTGATTTACAATTTAGTTAATGCAACTTAGTTATATATATATATATATATATATATATATATATATATATATATATACAATCATAAAATTATTAAAACAATCAAAACCCATTTCTTGATCAACAAAAATTAAAACGAAACCAACTAGGTCGAAATCGAAATTAAAACTCAATTCAGAATTACACGCTAAAAGTTCACAAAATGAAAGGTAAATGAATAAGAACCAATTAATGAAACAAATCCAAAAAACTATATTCAAAGAATTATTTAAACGAAACAGAAACAGAAGTAACCACGGAAACGAAACCAAAACCGGAATCGAAACTAAAAATCATTACTGATTCAAACAAGTTTTAAGAATTAGAATGTTTTTAAATCAATCATTGTATTTGGAGAGCGCAAATGCAGCTACAACTAAAATACAAATGAATATAAATTAATTAACAAAATAAGACAACCGAATCAAAACTATAATCAATAGAAAAAAAATAGTCAATAGAAAAAGAATCCGGCCTGAAAACTTCGTCAGGAGCCACTTTCAAGCAAGGATTCCTAATAAGGGATTTTTTCTGTGAGGCATCGGTGGACAATGGTCAAAAGTATTGACACCTCGTGGCCCGAAAATCCCCCGAAAATGAAGGCAAAAGAGACATACCAATTTTAACAGCAAAAGACAAAAAAAAAAGACAAAAAAAAAGCAAAACATTAAAAACCATCAACAAATGAAACAAATATATATATAAAAAGTAGAACTAAAAAAGAAAAATCACAATTAATGACTAAATTAAGAAAACCATAAGTGTACAGACCTGGCCGCGAACAACCGTTCTTCCTTTCCAATAATAATACTACAGTGTAACTAAAGATAAATGGGATTTATTAGCGCCATCTATTTCACTAATATTTCATTATTTCTTTTTTTTTTATTAAAATATTGATACTGCAGTAGTTTTGGGGAAAATCATTATTGTTTAAATTTTTAATAAAACTATTTGTTGCTTTTATAAAAGAAATTTTGTTATTACAAATTGTTTTAATTTTATTGAATTGTGAGAAAATTAAATTTTTGAAAATTTTAGAGTTAAGATTAGAGTGATAATTACAGAGTTTAATTATATTGAATTTGAATATCTTCTATCATAAATACCGACTATTGTTTTATCATTAGCAGTTTCGATCCTCAAATCCAGATAAGTAGCTTCAAGATTATCTCTATTTGTTTCTGTTAAAGTTAATTCTTTAGGATAGCAGTTAGTAAAAATATTGGTATTATCTAAGTTAATCAAAATTAAATCATCAATAAATCTCCATCCGTTTATTAAGTAATTATTAATTGTTTTTTTCTCGTAATAATGTAGTAAAATGTTGGCTAAAGCACTTGAGAAAGCTGTACCCATTGGAATACCCTTAACTTGTTTATAAAAATCAATACCATTGAAGACATAATTTTCGGTAACATTAAAATTGCATAAAACCAGCCAGTTATGTTTATTAATTACATTTTCATTTAAATATTCGTCAAATAAAATAAAAAGTGCAGGACCTGTCCGCTAGCAGGTAAAGAACAAATTAATAGTGAAAACTTAAACTTACAAATATTTTGTAAAAATAAAAACCTAATTTATATTATAAATTGTGTTGAATGTAATTTAAATTACATAGGTCAAACTAGCACCGAACTTAATCTAAGAATTAATAACCATAGATCTGATATCAAAAACTTTATAGAAAATAAGAATTCTGAATTTGAACTAGAACACTTTCAATGCCATAATTTTAATAATATTAACATCAACATTCTAGAAGACAATATTAATGACTTAAACAAAAGACTGGACCTTGAAAATATTTACATTTGTAACTAAAAAACTTTATTTCCTTATGGTTTGAACAGCAAATTAAATGGCGAAGGTTATGGGGATATAAACAACTCATGTATCTATAGCAAATTTAATATTTTTAAGGATTTTTTGAAAACAGAAAACGGTAGTAAGAGATTTAAAAGAGGTAAAGGTAAAGAGGGTAATTTTCAAATAATATTTGAGGAACTGCTGAATTATTGTTATCTGGATCATAATAGAGAAAACATTCACAAAATTAGGAAATATATTTTTGGTCTTAGAAAAAGTAAAATTAAATGGTTAATTAATAATAAACTAGCTGATTTAAAATTCCAAAATTTTTACACCAAATGTGTAATTCTAGATCTTATTAAATTTAAGCTTAATATTGAAAAAACAATTTATTAATAAATAATGTTAATAATTTAAACAAAGAATTCTGTGTTATAAAATTTTTAGACATTGACTATGAAAAACTAAAATTACCCGAAATTTTGCAGATTAACAAAGATTTCTTTCCTTTAAAGAATACAATAGTTTCAATTGCATTCAGCTATGTAGCAACTTTAAAGAAAAATATTTGTAACTACAATTTCTATAGTAAAAATTTAAATAAAATAAGCAAAATAGACTGTTATTGTAATAAAGAAATCTATAAGGACTATGTGGATGCGGAGAAAGAGCATGTAATAACAGATGATTTAAAAATTATAGATTAAGGGATTAAGGGGAAAGGGAACAAAATTTAGACTTAGAGAAAGATTAAACAATAAAAAAGTGTTGATTTCTATTGGACGCGATTTAGACATTTTTATTTCTAAAATATCTCGAAAATATAATTGGCCTCCAGAGGGTTTTAATGAATGGAAAATTAGGGTCTTAGGAGAAATTAAAACTAAGTATAATACGGGTAATGTTAGAATAAAAGAACGGGGATTTTATGCTAACAAATCAATAAAAAAAGAAATAAAAAATTTAAAATAGAAATTTATTATAACATAGATAAATCGTCAAACAATTTTTGTATAATGTGTAAGCACTATTATAAAGAGCTTTTAATCAGTGAGTATAATTCCAATTCGACTTATAATTTGGTTAATTCAAGTAAAAAGGAACTAGACAAAAGATTGTTAGCTTTCGCTAAAAAAATTAAAATTAAAACATGCTTTTTAAAGTATCCCTATTTGTTCCCCACCGTTAAATTTCACAAAAAAAACAATAAAATTTAGATTCGTTACCTGTAGTACAGGCAGTTATAATTACTACATGGGGAAGCAATTTTTCAAATACCTAAAAACTATCCTAAGTAAAACTGAAGAAGAAGATTGTTTTGTCATAAATAATAACAAAAAGATTTTGGATTTCTTAAAAGATAACAAAATTTATAAAATTAATACTTTTGACTTTGAAAATTTATATACCAACCTGCCCCATGAGAAATTAATAAATGTCTGTACTCATATATATGACGAATATTTAAATGAAAATGTAATTAATAAACATAACTGGCTGGTTTTATGCAATTTTAATATTACCGAAAATTATGTCTTCAATGGTATTGATTTTTATAAACAAGTTAAGGGTATTCCAATGGGTACAGCTTTCTCAAGTGCTTTAACCAACATTTTACTACATTATTACGAGAAAAAAATAATTAATAATTACTTAATAAACGGATGGAGATTTATTAATGATTTAATTGTGATTAACTTAGATAATACCAATATTGTTACTAACTGCTATCCTAAAGAATTAACTTTAACAGAAACAAATAGAGATAATCTTGAAGCTACTTATCTGGATTTGAGGATCGAAACTGCTAATGATAAAACAATAGTCGGTATTTATGATAGAAGATATTCAAATTCAATATAATTAAACTCTGTAATTATCACTCTAATCTTAACTCTAAAATTTTCAAAAATTTAATTTTCTCACAATTCAATAAAATTAAAACAATTTGTAATAACAAAATTTCTTTTATAAAAGCAACAAATAGTTTTATTAAAAATTTAAACAATAATGATTTTCCCCAAAACTATTGCAATATCAATATTTTAATAAAAAAAGAAATAATGAAATATTAGTGAAATAGATGGCGCTAATAAATCCCAATTATCTTTAGTTACACTGTAGTATTATTATTGGAAAGGAAGAACGGTTGTTCGCGGCCAGGTCTGTATACTTATGGTTTAAAAGTGTATAATGCTGTTGACCAAACACTGAACTATCAAAATCTAGAGACTTCGTTTCAAGATATGTCTAGCTCAGTGGATAAGCAGCCGTTTACATATTCTATGGTACTAGTTTTGAATCTGTAGCGAAGAAAAAAGCAAATGTGCTTTTAAAATATACCGAGAAATACTCTAAACTTTTCTTAATTTTTTCAAACTCAAATAGGCAATTCTAACTAATTTTTAGTTTATTTATTGAATTAATTCGATTATAAGTTGAATTAATTCAATGAACACCAGAAAATGATTTTATATAATATTTATTTCTCAAATTTTGCTATATTGTGTACTGCTTGTGATTGTATCTATGTGACTGACACCCCGGGTTTTCTTTGGAATATATAGGATATCTCCCTTCCTTTCGTATTTTGGATAGTTATTATCATTCGAATTTACTCTTATATTACTGATTGTGTTTTTTAATCCAAGAATAATAATTTTTGACGCTTATTTATAAACTTGGGAAGAAAACATAACTAATGGGAATTTCTTAGATTTTTCATGTAATGATTGATTGATTGAAATGGTATGAGAAAAAGGATTTTTGGCAACAAAGGCAGGTATCCCCCTCACAAAAAAACATTTAACTGATATTAAATTAAGAAATAGATTTAACATAGACGCATGGTGTGGTGACGCAAAAACCAGTAAAAACATTCTTTTTTCACCTTAAACCGTTAAAGAGTGTTTTTCATCTGAAAACGATTCAGAAAATCGAGAATTCTGGCTTAATTTCCCTTTTCTTGAAAAGATAATTTATAAAATAAAGCCCATATATCCAAGACAAATTAAAATGATATTTTTGCGTTTAGTTCTAATACGATATATTTTCAATTATAACTATGTTTGTTTTTTCAATCAAGATTCATAAACTGCTGTAACCGTAATGATTTAACCAAACAAACATATCCAATGTTCCTGTTTCATGTTGTTCGATTACTATAATTAAGATAATTTATTTTTATTACTCATTATGGTTTTGTTTTTTAAATCTTATTTTAATAGTTATCTTTGATTCATCATGGCAAATTCAATTGATTTTGAGTGGCCTTGGCAGTATCAGTTCCCACCGTTTTTCACTATTCAACCGAATTCTGACACTCGGGTCAAGCAGTTGGAAGCCTGGAAAACTTTAATCTTGGATTTCCACAAATTTAACAAGATATATTTATTGGATGTAACAGAAGCCCAAGCTTCACCGTTGTTTAATAACAAAACAATTAATCGCAAACTAAATCTGGAAGCTATTTATGTGGTCCTTGATGAATTGCAGAAGCAAGGAAATGTAGAATGGCTTGATAAACAAAAACAGAGATGTTACGTCTTTTGGAGAACACCTGAAGAATGGAGTCAAATGATTTATAAGTGGGCCGAAAATAATGGTTTGGTAAATACTGTTTGTACTTTATATGAGATTACAAATGGAGATGATTCCGTGAACGAAGAATTCCATGGGTTGGATCAGGGTGTCCTTAAAAAAGCTCTATCTACATTGGAAAAAGAAGGTCGAGCCGAATTAATTCTAGATGAAGACATTGAAGGTGTAAAGTTTTTCTAAATGATAATACTATAAATATTGAAAAAAAAATTAGAAATTGTGACCGTTTTGTATTTTCTTAAAGTATATGGTGTCATGATATTTCTTCAAGACAGAAGGAATGATTTTGATTTTCTTTCTGTCAGAGTGTTTTACAAAATTTTATATGTTCAAATTCTATCATATTTATTCATGTTGATGGAAATTTATAGATTACTTATTTATTTTATTAGAAAGATTATGTGTGAATTATTTAAAGTGCATTGAGTTACTAAAATTTATGTGAATGAACATAGTATACAAGTCATAAAAATAGTAGAATTTTAAGTTGATTAAATTTTTATAGATAATCTTGGTGAAAAAGTTTTTATTAAATTCAGTGAAAAAATTTTCATTCATATTGTTTAAATGTTGATCCTTTCATTTTTTTATTGAACAGAATATTAATTTGTAATTAACTTTTAAATCCTCTATCACAATTTAAAATCATATGAGAAGACTATATTTTAAATGATGAAAGAATTAATAGTTCACAAACTATAGTCTAGATTCAATATATTTATTATTTTTATTACATGTTTTAATGGTATAAAATTTAAAATAACTAAAAGTTGGTAACATTGCAAATAAAACTTATTTTTTGAATACTTCTTTTTTCTCTTGTGCATCTAATGGTTTATTATTGTATTGCACTGCTTTTAAAATATCACTAAATATAAAAGTTTAATATTGCCTTTTGTGTGGCTTAAATATTTAAATAACATTGTCTTCTCTTGGTTAATTTTAAATAAATATTTGTCAAATAATATGAAATGAATTTGTAATAACATGTATTAGTCAGATTTCAAAGAGAAAAATGAACTTGTGAAAATTGCACATAATCAAAATACGATGAATTCCTGCATGTAATTGTAATAATATTGTGATTTGTGTGATTAGCTATTTTACCTTCCTAATCATCTTATTCCTGTGAAACTTATAATTCTTCCTGTAATAAACATCTATTTTGTATCCTAGAAACTGAATGTATATGTATATAAATGTGTGTCGTTGTTTTTATATTTATTATATTGAGTTTGTAACTTTTTATTTAATTTAAACTATATTATCTCAGCATCTAATATATGTATATTATTTTGGTTCTTCTTCATTATTTGCTATATTCTGTTTGTGTGATTCATTGTGAACCTAATGAAATATTGTTGTAATCTATATATCCAAAGAGGATTTTCTCTTTAAATGTAGTGTCTGAGCTTAATAGGTGCATAAATGTTGAAGTATAAACTTAAGTTTTTCATTGTGATACTGAGAAACATCTCAATATTTCAATTATTTTTATATGAAACATGTTTTATTTTTTACAATTATGAAGTTTATAGCTTATAACTGAATTTATAATTATGTGCAATTGACTCATTTTACTATTAATTACCTGTTATTGATAGCTAAAAAAATTGATCTTTCTGTTTTGTTTTTGAGGAATGTTCCTATTATAAGGTAGAATTTTAACATTTGACTGTAGTGATCATATTATAGGAATTATTTTAAAATTTATCTACTTTGTTATATTGATTCACTTCATATTGAACATAGAATTAAAAATTTTAATCTTTTGCTATTATGAAACTTCCATATTAAAACAATGTAAACTTGAGTTTGTGAGTGCTTGGCCAATTTTTTCTTCCTTTATTATTCAAAATATGCATGATAGAAATAGTTTTATAATATTCGTATATTTGAAGTAAATGTGCTTTGTGGAAACTAATTGTGAATTGATACATTTGAATTGCATTTAATTAGTGGAGTAATTTTGCTGCCGTGTCAATATTTAGCTGTCGCTTAACATAAGTTTTGGCATGAAATGTAAGTTTTCTGTTAATTTAGTAGCAGTTTTGACTAAGCTGATAAAGCAGTAACTTTGCAGTATGAATAGGACAAAAAATCAATAGTTTAATAATGTAAGTTTGTAGTTCTTGTATCATATTTTGACTATTTTTGAATTAACAGAAATATTCTCAATATTTCATAATTATGATTTTCTCTTTTCTATCAGTTATAAAAGTATAGCATTAAAGAACAACAAGACATTTTGTAGGTTATTCTTACTTTGTATTTCTAAAAATTAAAATAAGTATTTCCATTTTTACTTTTAATTATTATCTTATTTTATTAAGATGGTAATAAATATTTTTATCGTATAATTATTTTAAATACAAATTAGCATATTCAGCAAAATTTTAATTCATAATTTATCCTTATTATATCATTAAGATTTAACGCATCAGAAGAATTATTTATTTGAATTCTGAAGATTTATTATGGTTGGATTTTCTTTTTTGTGACATATAGGTTATAAAATAAATATTTTTAATTTTGCAATATTTACAATAAGATCTTAAATTTTTATATTTAATTTATTTTCCTGTATTTTAAATATACTGGAAAATCTTACACTAAATACCATTAAGTATTATCAATTGACTGCTTAAAATTCTGGCAGTTATTTGATATATTATTTTTATTACAACGAATGGATTCTGTCTTTGTGTAAATATTTTTCCAATTGTAAGCTTTATATTTTAACTTGAAACTAGGTACTGCCAATATAATGCTGAATTTATTTTAACAAAATTAATTCTATATACTTAATTTATATATATATATATATATATATATTTCCCCTAAATTTTGTGAATAACAGAATTTTCCCCATTCCTTTTTAATTATTAAATCAAATAAATTATTCTGTTTAGTTATATATATGTTAGTATTGGTGGTGAGTTAGAAATAAAATCTTCTATTTCACCAAGATCATTGCCTTTTTTATAATAAGCTGTGTCCCACTTTGCCAAGCAAATTAGGAAAGGACAGTGATCTTTGCAATAAGTTATATTTTTCATTTATCTTGCAATATATATAATTATTTGTTTGTGCTTAGTAATGATGTAAGTATATAAATTTTCATAATTATGGTATCTCGGATTGAACCACTTTGAAATGGGATAGAATTGTACAGTATTTTCCTCTCCCCCCCCCCGCCTTCTTTTATTATACCTTGATATATTTCAAAACAGTGGAGGTTAATTTAAAGTCCTTATATATTTACATTAAAAACAAAAATTTACAGGTGGCTAAGATATGAATTTTATACTAAATGATTAAAAAATAGTTAAATTGATAATTATTAAATTAAAAACTTTTCATGATTGTACATAAAAAAACTGTTTCTGTGGTCATATATAATATTTAAAGTCTTTGCAAGGACTTGTGCTTTTAAAATTTTCTTATATACAATCAAAGACATTATTAAAAGGAAGGCCATTTTTTATTGATAGTTTTTTTTTTTTTTCAAAAATTATTTTAAATTCAAAATTTAAGGCATTATTAAACTATAATCAGCATCAATTTGAATTTATTGTATGTAATAAAATAACTCTGAGTGATCATATCACCAAAAATGATAGCAAAATGTATCTCTATCCAGCTTCTAACTGGAAAAAGATCTTTAATATTAAATGGTGTTTATGTGAAGGTAAAATTTCAGATTTTCAATTATTGATGTTTAACAAATTCTGTTTAAAAGTATTTACTTTGAATGTACATAAGTATCATATTTGAGGCTTTTTAAAAAGTATGCTCTTATGCACTATTAGCACTAAATCCACTTTTGATTTCAAACCATTTAATATTATTTGGATATTTGAGAATGTGTCATTTAAAAATACAATTAATATTTTCTTTACTATAATCCTCCTAATAAATTTGTAGAGTTTAAAACATGTATAGTGCCATTTTATTATTGGTATTTAATGTAATATTTAGTGGGGGGGGGACTGTAACAGTTTGTTTTAAAAAGGTATTTATTTGGCATATTCTGGTTCTGCAACTGGTGCTGACAGAAATTAAAAGAATTTGATAAATTTAAACTTGTTTCTTGGTGAGTAAATAAAGCTTAACTGTGATGTTCCAATTTTTGTAACTCTTTGAAACTGCATGATTGTAAATCTTGTTATATGTGAACTAATATATAACCTCTTGTTAAATATTAAAATGTAATATAGTGTAGCATTTTTCTTTTGCCCAGAATTGTGAGCTACTGTTATTGTTTGAAGTATTTTTTGTGTATTTGCAAATGATGCTATTTTTTTATAATTTTTTGCTTTTGAAATAAAGTGTGTTTTTGAATGCAAAATTTTAGTCTTTGTGATTATTGTACTTAAAAGTTCAGAAATGAATAAAATATTTCTATAAGTAAACTGTATCCAATAAATTTTAATTATATGAAAAATGTATTTTTATAAATTAACAAATTGATGAAAATTTAATTATTTGTGCAACACTAAATATTCTCAGTTTAATATACAAGAGAGAGATTAAAGAATGGCTAAATATCTGATTATCATCTAGCATTATGTTGAATATTGCAGGATAACATTATATGATGCTCCAGCCATTTTGATTTTATGATAAATTTGTAAAAGAATAAACATGTGAATGTTTTGTTCACTTTTTCTATTTTAAAATGTATTTTATACTTAGATTGTCTACGAAAAAAATTATGTTTCCTTTTAAAAAAATATGTAAATGAATCACTTGAAAAAAAAAATGTGTAACTTCTAAACATGTATAAGTATAAATTTTATCAAAATAATAAGTTTTAAGGAATTGCTGATAAGGAAATAAAAGTATTAAGATATTCAATAAATATGGATATAAACCAAAAATGTGTTATATGGCATTATTTTATGTATACAAAAAATATTATTGGTTTAATTTTTATTTTTGTACTGGTTTATAAAATCAGGATTTTGAAATAATTTTTTCTCTAGTACAATATATTATCTTCTGAAGTTTATGATACATTCTATAAGTATAAATTTTTAGATATTTTTTCAGTGATTTTCAACAATCCTGTCATATTTAAACTTCACTTTAGGCAGCTAATAATTTTTTAATAACATATTTCCTTTTTCTCAATTAAAAATGCAATTACTATGACAAAATGCTTTTTTTAACTATTTGTTACATGGTATAGAAGTTTCTACAAAAGTTCAAAGATTATTGTAAAATTAAGAAAGAAATAATATGAAATTATTATATAATATTCCATCTTAATTAAAGTATTATTATTATTTATCTTGCATATAGTGTAGCTGATTTGGGTTCATATTTCTCTTTAGACAGCACCTTGATTCGCTTATTGCCATCAGATTATGAAGGAGGAGTATTTCGACCAGTTAATCGTAGCCGAGCAAATCCTTTAGCTGTTAGTAACAAATTTTTAAAAGAACCACCTTGTAATGGCAAAAACAAATCATTTTCTAGCACAGGGAAAAATGTTTTCATGACATTTTTTGGTATGTTGTTTTGCTTTGTTTTTTGATTTTATTATTTCTAAAATTATTCTTGAAAAGTTTGATTACTTCTTAATTTTTTTTTAATTCTTAGGGCAATTTGTTACTGAAGAAATTTTGAATTCAAGGAAACCATCTTGTCCTCCTAATTATTTTAATATTGAACTACCTAAAGGCCATGATTACCATAAGACTGGTCGCAGAACACTACCATTCATCCGCACCAAATATAGATTGAAAAGTGGGAAATCTTCAAATAATCCTAGGAAACAAGTGATGCTTTTATTTTTTTATTCAATTAGTTGAATCTTTTCTTGTACTCTACTAAAACTTAATATAAATGCCATTTTACTATAGTATTTGTTTTTTTACAAAGGCTAATTTTAAAAGAATATTTCAAATATATAATAAATGTAGAAAATATTGCTTTGAAAACTGAAAACTATTCAAGTAAAATAAAGAAGCATATATAATCATTTCATTTTCACGCATGTACATTAAAAAAAATGCAATCTTATGTTCTATCTAAAAAAAATTCCTATTGAATAGTTTCCTATAAAATAAGTTTTGGGAATAACTCTCTTCATTGTCATTTATCTTATAATTCCTATATAAAATTAAAAATTTTATTTTATTTTCTAATAATGAGAATTTTTATAAAATATGTAAGCAATTGGTATTAAATTTAATTTTCTGTTCCCAAAATAATATTTAAATTATTTTGCAAATTAAATTTAATATTTGAAAATATATTTCTTCACACTTATAAATGTTAAAAATACTCTAATAAATATTCTGTAATTTTCATTTATTAAAAAAGAATTATTGAATTGGTGAAAAGAATTATTGAAAGAAGGGGCCATATAATGCCTTTAAAAAATTTTCTTTATAGTTCATTTTATATTCTTAATCTGGTGTTATTATTTAAAAAATTATATTTAAGAACCATCAATGTTTTATAAATCATACTATAAAAATGAATGGAATTTTTGATTTCTTAAATTTCCTTGGATTTCCTTCCCAAATAACAAAAATAATGCTACTGTGATATAAATTAATGATGGATTGTGCTTTTATTTATTTAAATATTAAATTATATTATTCTTGAAAAGAAATAAATATAGCTAAGCATTTTATCATTCTTTCATAGTTTTTAGTGAGCAATTAAAACCTTAATCATATTTTAATGATGTAAAAATGTTTTATTGATTAATTAAATTAGTTTTTTAATTAATCAATTCTTTATAACTTCACATAGCTGAATCAAACTGGGCTTCAAATCAGTAAAAAAAATCTTACAAATCGTATTATTACAAAATTTATTGCATTGCATTGTTAAAGATTTTTTTTTTTTTCAATTTTTATAATTGTTATCTTAAAAATCTTTATTCTGTTATTCATTAAGAGAAGGCCTATTTTTCTCATTTATTATTAAATTAAATTGTTATTTGCTACTCTTTGTGTACATAGGTTATTTCAAATTATGTATTTTTTTTTAAAATCCATCTGTGTAATTCATGATTAATTTTATTTGTTATTTGAAGAAAATTTACTTATTTATGTATATAGTAGATTCTAGTTTTCTGTATTGTATAAATTCCAATTATTTGCTTTATACAAAGGAATTTATTAAACTCTTTTTTTTACTCTGAAATAGCTGAATGGTGCTACTGCTTGGATTGATGGGAGTGTTATTTATGGTACAACAAGATCTGAAGCAGAGTCTCTACGAGCTTTTAAAGGAGGTCTTTTGAAAAGTATAAATGAAAGTGAATTATATCCAGCTTTAAATGAAGGATTTTTATCTTATTTATCACCATCACGTAACATCCAGGAAAATAAAATAAAGAAATGGCACTACAGTAATAATTTTTTTCCTTCTCTTATTTCATATTTATTGTTTTTAATTACAAATTGAATCACTTATAGGATTTTGAATAGTTGGGGGCATTAAAGTCATTTTATTTTAATAACCTTACTTTTTTTATTATATTTATCCATTTGTGCATGAATTTTACAGGGTTAGTCAAGTACATGTTATAATATTATTAAAACATATCTATCTATCTAATCTATCTGCTAATTTCAAATTGACATTTTTGGTACTATAGCTTTATTTCTTACTCTTCATGTAATTAAGAAAATCTTTAACTTTAAGCAAAGAAAGATAATCATGCAATTAAATATTTCAAAATATTGAGTATTTGAGATTTGTAAAAAATATTGTCTGTATTATTTCACTTTTTAATGTTGTTATTAAGATTTAAAATTGCTACTGAGTTGAAGAATTGTCAAGTCATCTTTTTATTCTAAGAAGTATATCTTTTAATGGGTTTTTTACTCTCTTTAATTGTATTCCATTTGTATGAGGAAGTAAAAAAATTAAGAGAATTTAAAAAGTAATTGTAATAATAATATTGTGATATATATTTAAACTCTAATTTTTCATTCATTGTTTTAGTCTGAAAATGTTAAATATATTTTTAATATATACCATTCAATTATAGAAACGTACTTCTAATAGTTGATTGTTTTTAAATAATTAGTGAAAATTTTAAATCTTGTTTCTAGCAGATAAATTTAATAAAATGTGTATGCATAACAGATCTTGTATAATTTGTAATCTTTTAATTTTTAATATTTTACTTCTTTTAAAAAAAAACAGATTTTAATGTGTAAACAGTTCTTTTTGAGAACAATATTTTTCTTAATTTATTGATTATTTAAAGATTGTGTATCAAATATATCTCTATATATATATTTCAGGAGTAGGAAATTCATTTGCTCATGAAACTCCTTTCATATTAATAATAAATATTATTTTCCATCGGTGGCATAATATTCTGGCTAATAAATTACAAGCAAAACATAAAGATTGGGATGATGAAAAATTATTTTATGAAGCTAGAAGATGGGTTGTAGCTACTTTACAGGTAATATTTTATTATTAATTATTATTGAATTATTTGTTTGTATTAATAATTTGTTATTTTTAATATATTGCTCATTTATACATTTTCTTGCCTTAATAGAATGTTGTCATTAATGAATGGTTACCACACTTTCTTGGAAAAGAACTACCTGAATATGAAAGTATGCATTTTTAATTGAAATCATTCAATATTTAGTTCTAATAATGTATAACAATTTTTAACAAATAATAATGTGTATTAAAACATATTTGTTACAAACTGAACATAATATATACACATACACACACAAACTGAACATAATATATACACATACACATACAAACTGAACATAATATATACACATACACACACAAACTGAACATAATATATACACATTATTATTTGTTAACAGATAACAATGGGTATTAAAATATATTATGTTACCTAACTACTTTTTTTCAATTAGACTAAACCTTTACGGTTGAAGGTTTAGTCTGATTGAAAAAAAAGCAATTAGGCAATTATATTAGTAGATAGGATTTATTTCTGATTTCTGGTATAGCAAACTTATTTCACATTATTTTATTTTTTTACCAATGAAGAACATAATTTACTCAGACTATTGTGATCGGAAAAAGCATTTTTCTCTAATCCATCACCTTGATTTACAATCATTAATACTTACTGTCAGAAAAGAAAATAATAAATTTCAAATCAAAAGTGAAGTCAAATAAAGGTAGCATGTCAAATTGTGCTTTTAATAATAATTACAGCAAAGTGCATATTATGTATTTTCTACAATGCACAATAATTAAGAATGCAAAAGTTGAATTTTTGTCGGTTTATGTACATATATGTGTGTGTGTTCTGCTTGAATGAAAATAACTATAACATTGAAATATATAAATTTAGAATTATTACTAATCCAGCAAGGAAGTCCTTTTTGTTGATTTTCTGATCAAAATTACTTTTTATGTCCATATATAGAAACAAGTTGTTTGTTTGAAATTGCTATTGAAAGAAAAATTCAGACATCATATATGTTTTACTGAATAATCAATATAATTATAAATCAGCCTAATAAGTGTATGCTGCCATAGTGAGTATTCTTGTTAGCATTTTATTGAAAATGAACAGCTATACAGTCTAAGCTATCTGTATGGCATTCTGAAAAAAAAAAGATATATTAGTAATAAAATCTGTTGAGTTTTGAGTTGAAAAGCTTTTCTATAATCGTTTTCACAAGTCTCATAGTTACATTATTCTACCTCAACTTTATCATTATTTGACAAAACTAATTTATATAAATTATGCATATGGAAGCCCAATAGTTGACAAATGCCATCATTCTGTAATGTACGTTAACATTCACTTAGTTGCTATTCTGGTGAATGTCAACTAAACAAGACTATTGGCATTCTTTTATTTTGTTCATTTATGGCTATATATATATATATAATTTTTCCGAAGGTTTCCAAAACTAAAAGTGTTTTTATATAATTTTTTTTATTTGACAAAAAAAAAATTCCACTATTTATAATCAGATGTAAATATTGTATACAAAAAGATATTCTAAATCTTGAAAAAAAGTAATTTCAATAAACTGTCTTAGTCTGTCTGTGCATTGTGTGTATATTTTATTGGGTATTTAATTGCAGCAATCCAAGAAAAAAAAACTCAATTTTTTTTAGTAGGGTAAAGATAATTGAATGTGCAAAAGCTTTATACAAGTTTATGGATTTTAAATTATTTTTTTAATAATTCCTTAGTATTCAGTTTTAATATTTAAGTGGAAATTGTCTTGACTAATTTGACATCTTGATTCCAAATTAAAATTTTCGAATAGTTTGAATTTTTTAGTAGTTCCTTGAATATCCTATTAATATAAAATTAAAATATAATCCAAAATTTGAATATTTATTTATTTAACAATTCTCAAGTGAAAACTAAAGTTTTCTCTTATTTTTTAATTGTTTTCATTTATTTCTTCCTTATATTTTATTTTTATGAGACATTTATCTAATGCCCAGCATTTTTTATAATGCATATGCCTGCCAGCTACTTTTCTCAATCAACTTTCATCAAGAATCTTTTGGTATATTTATTAAAATTATCTTTTGAATTATCAAGCTTTTTTAAATTATATAAATAGAAATTCATTAATTAATTTTTATATAAAATATTATCAATTAATAAAGAAACTTTGATTACTCTATGCATATTTTCAGGATCAATTTTTCTTTTAAAATTTTTATAAAAATTGCATTTCTATTTTTAGTCTTTCAGCTTCAGATCTATTGTATACCATTATTAGCTTTTTTTTATACATATAGGTTTTAAAAAAGATATTTTTAATCATCCCTAATTTAATCATAAGTCACTGTTTTTGATAGGATATGATCCCAGTATTGACCCAAGCATATCCAATGCTTTTCAATCTGCTGCTATGAGGTTTGGGCACACCATGGTCCCTTCTGCTGTCTATATAAGGTACAAATAAATAAATAAAAACTGTGCACCAGTATTATTGAATGCACCAGTATTATTATTTTGGTGAAAAAAAGGCCTTCATTATGTATATATATAAATTTGTCAGTTTTTTTATGTGACTGTTTACACTAATTAAGCATTGTTTAATTTAATTATGTTGGGGTTTTTTTTATGAGTTGGCATGCTTACTCTTATTACCAAATATATTTACACTTAAATCATTCAAAATATATCTTTAATTTTAGAAATATCATTTTTTAGAATAAATAATATTTTATAATTAATGTTATAGTATTTAACCCATCAGTGATTTGGCAAAAGGAGGGCAGGGAAGTAATGACAGATAAAATCATGCTTTTACTTGTGGCTACCTATTTTTGCTATTTGTTTGTGTATTAAGTTGATTCCTTATGGATGAGCTACCTATGGCACAAAGGGCTAGCAACTGCAGGCCAAGGGAGAGGTTATTCTGCTGCTGTTTATCCTCACCATGCCCTTGCTAGTGCAATGATTCTTATGACATGACTCTGAAACAATTTCTATTGATTAGAGTCCTTATAATTCCCAGCTGCTCTTCATTCCTTACGGAGAGAAAAGCTTGGTTAAATTCATTGATGGGGCATTCAGCAACAAGAGTATGAAATTATCAGATGTTGAGATTCTTTTATTCACATAACTCCTATACAATTATAGAAAGAAAAATATTTCAAATTTAACAAATTTTTTCTTCACGAATTCACTTCAGTTTTGCATAATGATTTACTCTTGTACTAGAAGTTTTCAATAGCTGCAATATCTTAAGAATTAAAAAGTGAATTTCAACCCAATTTCAATTAATTTTTAATTTAAACTTTTTAGTGAGTTTTCATCCTTTATATCTTACTCTTGTAAAATTGAATTAATAAATGGCAGAAGGAAGGAAGGGGGAAAAAAACCTGCCTCTACTGACTTACTGATTGGAACAACTTTTTCACTACCTGCGTTTAGATTTAATTTGCATGGATATTACTGAAGAGTTGTTTATTTGTTTGATCTGGCTTTGTAGAAAGTTTCGTTGCATATCTTCATACACAACGTAAAAGTTGACCAACTTCTTTATAAGAGGGTTCCAGAATAAGCCTGTTCTTGTGCACCTTATCTAGTGTTAACTCATTGTTCTATTTTTTTGCTATCTGAGGTCATTTCTCTGTTTAATCTTTTTTATGAATATTAAGTTAGTTTCATTTTGTTTGACTGATTTCATCCTTAACAGTTTCTAAAACATTCAATTATTTTTTAATATATTCTCTTTTATTAATTTCATTAAGACTAAAAGAAAAGTTTTAGTGCTAAGAATGTTTATTGGAACGTAAAATAAACAAATAATAAATGAAAATCACATTTCTTTATATTCATTTATTTGCTAATATTTATAGTATGCAGTTATCGTAATAAAAAAGTTTTGTTACAAGGTGTATGTAAAAAAATAAAAATAAATAAAAATTCAAAAGTATTAACTGTATTGAATTATTTTTCTTTACTTGAAGTTAGAAAAGATGCTAATGTATTTATTAGTATAATCAAATTAATTTCTAGTAAATTGCAAGTTGCTCTTTATTTCATTTGATACTGTTTTGTTTCATTTTCTTTAATTATGTTTTATAGATTGAATGATGTTCAAATATAAAACTATAAACTATATATATTTGTATATCATTAATAGGGGCAAACACTGGCTCAGAAAAGGCTTCTTTTGTACAGTTCCTTGAAAAATAATCATTGAAATATGCCATGTAATTTGAAATATGCTTTCAGTATTTCTCATCTTGGATTATCAATTTTGCTTTCCTTAGTTCTTTTATTTGATAATAAATAGTCTTTTCGTTTTATGAATATTATATTCTACTTCTTATAGTTATGTCAAATTACTCTGTTTTGATTTTATAAATAATAACTATTTGATGTGAATTTATCATTCAGGCTGCATCCCCAGTATTGTGATATGACATCAATTCGACTTTGTGATAGTTTTTATAATGCTCAGGTAATTTATTAGTTGTTTCTAAAACATCTATATTATGGAAACTATATTATCTATATATATTGAACTATATATCTATATTAATGAACTGTTTTCTTTATCTTTGTATTCATTCAAGACTATGACTTTGGGAATTTTATAGAAATACATCTACACAACCTAATTAAAATATACACTATTAAAAAATCACTATGTAAATAAATGCAGTTTTTTTTTTTTTTAACTATGTTAAATGTTTTCTGATACTAACTTGTAATATTGTTTCAATTTATTTTAGTTGAGGATAAATTTCAAACTGATGCTTGTTTGAAATATAAATGTTTATTTTTCCAAAAAAAGCTTTTTCTAGTTAATCTATTCAATACTCAGTCATTCTTTTGTAAATTTTTTAATACGTTTAGTTGAAAAACTTTATATGGATCAAATCCTATTTTATTACCTTTTATATTTTTATGAATTTTTAATGCATCTTTCATTTGCTTGTATATATGTATAAACATTTTTTATCTTAAAAATAGTAAATATTAGTTGAATAGTAATAAAGCTCTTTTTCTTTGTCATTTTTAAGCATTTCCATTGTTAAATTTTTGTAAATTATGTCTCATAACAAAATTCTTTAAAATTCTTAATTAGGAATTATAATTAGATTTACATTTCTTGAATATATTGTATATTTATATATATTTCTTTTTACTTCACAGGAGATAGTTAAAAATTCTTCAGTTGAATCATTGCTACTTGGGATGGTATTTCAAGCTGCTGAAACTGAAGATGTTTCAATAGTAGATGATTTGAGAAGTACATATCTAATCCTGCAGCATCACATGTAGAATTCTGGAAATTCATTATAAAATTATATGTTAATATATGCAGGAAGATTTAAAATGGTTCTGATAAATTTTAAATATAATTAAATTATATTGAAACAAGTCAGTTCAGCATATAAACAGGATATTTGATATATGCATACTAGAGGGCATATTTGTGAATGATTGAAAAATTAATTACATGAGCCATCATTATTCTAAATTAAATTAATGAATTTAAATTGTAGTTGTATTGCTTGCTAGAGTGACAGTTTATAAGACATCTAATGCAAATGAATAAATGATAGTTAAGTAGTATTATCTAGCAGATGTACTGCACATTTGGACATTTTCTGCAATAACTTGTGATAATCTGGTCTTTGACTATTGGTTCTTATTATAGTTAAGCATTTGGGTATTTTGAGTTTCTGTCATTAAATTATTAAAACATAATTTAATGAACTTATTTCTTAACCATATCTGTATTCGCTTTTTATTATTACTCTTGTTTCAATAATTCTCATGTGATATTTCTGTATATGTATGCTATTATGTAAGATTAATAATTTACTATATATCTGATGTATTACACTTTACATTTTTTAGAATCTTTTTGGGTCATCTTGAATAATTAATTAAATAAGTTAAGCAGTTTAAAACTTTTTAAGTTAGAATTTTTTCAAAGGACTAAACCTCAATTTATTATTTTAGTATTGAACTTTGTTTTGTGTTGTAAATTTAACTCTATAGTTATTTATATTAAATATTTTTAAATCCTATTTTCTTTTATATACTTATAGTTTATCTCCAATTCAATTTTTGTATTAGAATATTGTATTATGAAATATCAGCTATTCTTGATATCTGTATATGTCCGAAATTATCCATCTGATTGGCGATGAAGTTTTGGATTATTTTTTCAAGCATATCAATTACAAATCTCTCTTAAATCTCCCAATAGAATGGCACATCTAGTCAAAGATTTTTTTTTAATTCAGAAGATGTCAGAATTATTTTTATGTCAGAATTATTTTTTATTCATTCATAATTTATAAGTAGGTTGTAACTTTAATATATATTTCAAATACCTTAATTTTGTCTACTATTCATTGCTTTTCTTAATAAAAAATTAACTTTACATTTATTAACATATTTTGTTAATCAAATGTTTAAATTGATTGCTCAATACAAAATTTTTAAATTTTACTGTAATGATATTAGACTTGTAATTCTTTTATTCTATGTAATTTCTGTGTAATGAAGTAATATTTTTTTTTAGAATTTTTGTATAATATTTTTAGAATTTCTGTATGGTCCTCCAGAATTTACTCGTAGAGATTTGGCAGCAATTAATATTCAAAGAGGTCGAGACCATGGTCTTCCAGGATATGGAGTTGCAAGGAAAATGCTTTTGCCATGGGAAAAATTTGATAATTTTGATTTTGATCACATGGCTGCACTGTATCCACGTTATCAAAAAGTAAATAATAATATAAAAATTGTTTAAAGTGTTTCTATAATATACTGTATAATATGTTACATTTAGTGCAGTTTGTCTAAAATATTTCTGAACAATCATAGTATTTGCTGATGCTAATATTTTAGTTAAGGATAAATTGAGTTTAAAATATGTTATTTGAAAACAGAAATTTTAGGTGAGTAATATGAAGATATTTACTACTTTTTTAAACCATTTGAAAACAATAGCAGTGGTTTAATCATCTATAGGATTAGCTTTTTCTTAATTAGTGTAAACCTAACTAATCTATAGGGTATGACATATAAGGTTTAAGAAGTAAAACTAATTGCTGATTGATTAAAAGCCTGATGAATTAATTCAATAGGGAAAAGGGAATCTTAACTGCTTTGCAGTAAAGCAATCAATTCTACTCCTGACAAATAGGTTAATATTGTAGAATAATTTAGAAAACTTATTTTATTACATTTTGCACATAGCAATAGTAACTGATTTCTGATGAGCAATCAATTTATTGATTTCAAAACCTGACTGATGAAAAATAAAATGTGTAATATACATTTTTTTAAGAGAATCATGAAATTTAAAAAGGGTTTTCACCCTCATATAGCATTCTAAAGCAACAATAAAATATTTTTTTAATATTTTGTCATTATAGTCAATTAATTTGATAGAAAAGTATTGTATCAATGAATACAAAAATTTCTTAGAATAATATATATAATAATAGATATAAATGTAATTAATTTTTATTCACCTAGTTTTGCATTGAAACATTTCGTCATAACTGGTTAACAGCTTAATATATATTTTTCAATCTCTATTGTAATTGTGCATTGTCTTTATATCCAGCTACTAAAAGCTATATGAATCTTTTGACAAAAATATTAAGTATTATTATATGCATATATTTAATTAATTTATTTATCTGTTTAATTTTTTAGGGATTATTCTTTATCTATTTTATCGATAGAATACTTTGCCTTTACTTGTTTAGTTGGTTAATTTCTTTTTTTTTCTTTTAATCTGCTTGATCTTTATGATATTCCGTTTAAATTTCTGAATTGAAAATATAATAAATAATTAATGTTTTTAATTTCTTCTTTTTTTTGAAGTTTTTAAAATATTTATGCTTGTATTTTTTTTATCTTATTCAATGTGATTTTTTTTTCTTATAAAAAAGTAGAAAATCTTCCTTAGAAACATATTTTAATGTTATATTAATATTATAGATATATTGGCTGAACAAAGTAGAAATGTGTGGAGTAGGATCGAACCTGCGAAGTCCAGTAACATAACCATTCGGCAAAAACGTACGTCTCTGCCTATTGGCTGTTACTGGCTTATTAAGTTGTCACCACGATACTCCCCTACCAGTGAGACTCTAGGTGAACGATTATTTATAGCTCCAAGCGTTATGGAGGGCAAAAAGAGCATTTCGGTACCGCCAAGCGCTATGGCGAGCGAAGATAGTTGCTGATGACTTTGTGTTGGTTGTGTTTGCTGCTGGTAGGTGGGACCACGATAGCAGTTTGAACTTCATAGTCCGAGATCACCAAATGTGGAGAAGGATCGAACCTGCGATGTTTGGGTTTGAAAGTCCAGTAACAGAACCATTCGGCAAAAACGTACATCTCTGTCTATTAGCTGTTACTGGCTTATTAAGTTGTCACCACAAATGTAACATTTTTGTTAGGGTATTTTTTATATTTATTTTTATTTTATCAGCATTCCTGTTTTTTAAGGTTATTAAAAATGAGTTGCCACAATTTTATTCATCTATGGACGAGGTGGATCTTTTCTTGGGTGGACTTTTAGAAGCCGATGAAGGTCTAGGTTCAGTATTTAAAGAAATAATAAAAGAACAGTTTCAGCGTATCAGAGATGGAGATCGATTTTGGTTTGAAAATACAGAAAATGGGTATGTCATTTTCAGTATCTAAATTATTATATTTGTTCATGAAAATGTATCTTCTGTTTTTCTTTAAGTTGTTTTAATAATAGTAATTAGAATTAATTTTTGAAAATTGTATTTACTTTAATCATATCCTCTTCAACAAAAAAAGAAAAAAGTTTATTATTATGTGATATAATTTTCTTCATTATTGTTACAATCTAATAATCTTCTTTAAAAATATCTTTATAGATTTTTTACACTGAAAGAAATTGAACAGATTAGAGAAACTCTTATGTCTGAAATTATTTTATCTGTGGCTAAAGATTTGGAACTTGATTCTTTACCAAAGGATGTTTTTCATGTACCAAATTTAGAAACAGGTAAAATATTTCATGAATCCATTAGAATAAAAAATTATCTTTCTTATTAATACTTTACTCTTATTTACTTAATAATAATTTTAACATGCCTGTATTATTGTAATTAACATCTATGATATATACCATATATTGTACAATTAACCATGATGTAAAATATGATGTCATGATTTTATTGGTTAATTATTTAAAGCTATAGAAATTATTTTAATTATATATTTAAAATTGTGATAAAGTTCACTTTAATTTACAAATTAGAAGTGATAGATCTCTGATTTTGAAGCTGCTTAATATTCTTGAACTGAATAAGAGTTAGCAAGCAGGTCTATTAAAAAAATGTTAGTAGCTTATATATATTTTTTAAAAAGTGAAAAATTAATTTTTTCAAATTATAAATTATAAAAGTGATAGAGTCTATATACATTAAATTATTAAAATAATTAATAAAATATAAATAAATATTTTTCTATAACATATATTGCAATATTAATTATTCATTAAATGAAATTTCCTTTTCCTTTTTAATCTTTCAAAATAATTAAATGCTTATATTTTTAAGAAATCTCCAATTAATAATTATGATTCACTTTTTAAAAGTGTTACTAATTTAATTATTTTTCCAATGATATAAATTATTATATTTCTTATGATATATGTTAAAATTATTCTAATTATTCTAAATTATTTTTAATATCTCTTCTTTATATATTTTAATATATCTTCCTTTTAGTATCTTTTTATAAAGTTATTTTTTTCTTATAATTGCTTACTTCAGTACTCATTTTCAGTACATAGTTTGCTTATCTACTTCTCAGTGTTTATGTTTAGCACATTTTATTATTTTATGATCTTTAGCTTGGTATCATGTTTGAAATTTGTAAAGGTCAAGAATCTTTATAAGTGTTTCCGTTAAATTCATTTTTATTTTATAGTCGACAACTTGCAATGTTCATCAGATCTTACTGATTATCCTTGCAAAGTCTATGGTGTAAACACCACTTGCCTGGCATTGCCTACTGTTGCTGATGAAAGCTTGAAATGTATGTCATCTATTGCAACTCCATTGTGTAGAAACTCAAAAGCAGAAACTTATGATTATTTTACAGGAAGTGGGTTACCTTATGCCCTCTCTTTTCTGTTTCTTTTCCTTTTCATTGTGGGTAAGTATTGTCAAGATAATTTGAGGTTTAAAAAAATTTAAATAAAAATGATAAAATAATCAGAAATGCTAAATGGAATTTTCATTGTTCTCTTCTTTATTTTAGGTTGCGTCATTGCTCTTTTTATTCTTGTAAACATGCGCAAAAGAGCTATAGCCAATCTCAGACACTCAGTGAAACAACAAAGAAGGAACTATTCAGATGAAAATTCTTGTATAGGTGAGACATGTGGAAACCTTTACTATAGTGTTGTAAAAATTTAATGTGTATAATTTTCTGGTTTTTGGAGGAATAAAAACAGAAATGAATTTATTCATAAACAGAAAGGCATTCATAAATGGAATGCATTCGTGCCATTCGTGAATGGAATGCCAGGCATTATCAATAAAAGAAATACATAATTCCATTTTATAGTAAATAATTGATACTGAATAATAAATAATAATTGCTATTGAATATAGTTTGATAGTTTAAAATCAAATTTTATTACTCTAAATGTATAACAATACAAACATTTAAATGTATTTAATGTTTTAAAAAATCATGGTATTTTCTATATTTTTTATAAATATTATGCAGTGTGCAAAAATTTTTGCTTATTTACTTTAAATATATTTTTAAATCAAAAGTTGCTTAAAATTTTTCTACAACATTGTCATTGTATTTATACCTTAATTATAATTAATTAGTATTATGTAAAAATTTAATTATATCAGATAATAACTTTTGCATTGGTAATATTTTATTATTTCAATCCCTGTACATAATCATTGAACTTTTTAAATATATATATATATATAATAATAATCAACAATAAAAGCATTAAATAATTCAAACCACTTTCCAGACTCATCAAAAATTAAACCGAAATTAATTATGCTGGAATCAAAATTAAAATTTAATTCGGAATTAAACTACATAAAGTAAACAAAAAAAAGCTAAATGAAATAAAACCTATTTAGGAAACCGATCTAAATTAATATCATTAAGTAAATGAAACTAATTATGGAAACGAAACCAAAAATTGGAATCGAAACTAAAAAGTATTTCGGATTCAAACAAGTTTAAAAATTAAAAACATATCATTATATTTAGTGAGCACTAATGTAGCTACTACTAAGATACAGATGGATCTAAATAAATTAGCAATATAAGCCAAGTAAAAAGTTATGCAACATAATCAAAATTACAACAAATAGAAATAGAATCTGGCCTGAAGACTTTTTCAAGGGTCACATTGAGGCAAGGAATCAAAATAAGGGATATTTTCTGTTGTCCCCTTGTCATACAGGGAATTTTCAGGTCATGAGGGGTCAACACTATTGGACACTGTCTGATTCCTCACAGAAAAAATCCCTTATTTTGAATCCTTGCCTCAGGTGTGTGTATATATATATATATATGAATGCTCTTCAGCTTACTCTTTCTATTGGCCACTTATTTTCCCCAACCTGCACCCCAACAATTCAATCCAGTTTTTTTTTAGAGGCTAAGAGGGAAATTGAATAATGATCCCCCAGAGAAAAGTCTAATGAGTGCCATCAGAACAAAACATAAGTGCTTTCATATCATTTTTTGAAATAAAATATCATTAAGAGAGAAAAAGTAATACGATGCCCCGGACCCAATATATATTAACTAAGCCACTAATATTTACTGGGAGCAGAAAATTTACATTTCTTTCCAGGCAGTTGCCATTGACTTGATCATCCATGATTTAATATTTCATGACTTTATGTGTCAACTTTGCGAATGATCTGAATGAAATCACAGTAACATTTGCCATGACTTTGTGACTTCTTGTAAATTGACTATAAGATTCCTATTGACTAGTTTTCTTTCCCCCCCCCCCTTAGGAACTGAATGGATGGGCAGAAAAGAAGGTACTCGTGACGTTATCATAAATTTCTTCACAGACAGAAAGCTTATAACGATTTGTCTCTTAAATAAACAAATGTTGCGTTCCATCGATTTGAAACATGTTCAAGTGGTTGAAGTTCATGTCAGTACAGGAGGTCATCTGCACTATGTCCTTGTGAGAATTTCAAGAGAATACGATATTGTAAGTAATGAACAATAAACTTAATAAAAGCAGATTTTAAAAATACCTTTTATTGGTAAAATAATTTTGCTTATAATTTTTTTAAATTCAAATATAAAAATGTTTATAAATTAATAAAAAATTGTAATATTTAAAAAAAAATATTTTTATTTTTCTATTAATAATTCATAGTTATAAAAAGTATGGAACTTGTAATCAAGGTGGGTTTTTTCCCCAAATTATTTATTGTAGATAGCGGCATCAGTATGAAGTCGAAATTTAATTATTTTATTAAATAGCAAGTAAATTCTAAAAAACGGAAAACTGTGCATTGTCATTCAAAATGCAAAAGTATACAAATTTCAGAACTCTGGTACATCAAGAAATGATTTTTAAAAAATCCGATTACAAAATTTCATTATCACAAATATGAAACGAATCTAGTTGAATAAAAATTATTATTATATTATTTGTGTCCATTATTTAAGATATTACGTTTTCTCCATTAAACTAATTTCTTTAATTTTTTTTTAAATCGTATACGAATATAATTATTCTAACGTCGGAAAACGCAACTTGTACCATTTTGATGAAACTAAAGGTTTTTAATTTCTCCAATTCTGAAATGGCCCTTTAAAAAAATTATATCTATCTATAAATATAATTATTCAAAAATGCAGTAATTTAGGTGAACTAAATTTGATATTTGGTTTTAACATAATTTTTTATTAAATTTTGATACATTTGGATCTTCATACAAGAACTATTATTCAAAAATGTAATGAAAGGCAAATTTTGACATAAACAGTTAGTTTTATTAAATTTTGATATGTTGAGATCTTATTACGTTTTGCATGAAATCCATCCAGGAAATGTATATGCTTAATCATCCATTTGTATATAAATGCATTAACTCAAAAACAAAAAGGACTTTTTATGATAAAATTTAGCATATTTAATTGTAGATGTCTATCAAATTTTGCATCAGGCTCTTTAATTTGTGGATTATTTGTCAATCTGTATGTGTATATGAGAATGAGATTAAATGCTGCAACTTTGATCAGTTATATTTTATGTGTCATCTTTTGATCAAAAATGTCACTTTGTCAAATTTTTATACTGAATGAATGTGGTTTTTGCAACTAATTTAAGGAATTGTAAGAAACTTAGCAACTATCAGAGCTGCACTAAATCTAATCTGCACTGTCATCCAAATACCAAAAAAATTTATCGTTGTGCAAATGAATATATGTATAATTATCTAATTATAAATATTATTGAGCACCTTTATATGGTGACAATATTTGTTGGAAAAGATTTATGGGGAACATTTGAAAGCAAATTTATAGACAAAAAAATAATACCAGAATATTGTTTAACAATGTCTTGTGTCTCATTATTAATTTTTTTTTATGTGTGAATATTTTGTGCTCTGTTAAAACATACGCTCAAGCATTTTATTGTATTATATTATAAAAATTTTACTAACCAAACTAATTTTATTAATCAATTAGATTAACAAAATCTTAAATTTTCTAAATTGTTATTTTGTGATATTATGTTCCTTGAGATATTTAAGCTTGATCTAACAATATAATTACTAACCATTGTCACTTGAATCGTGGCCTTATAAGGAATTTTTAAATTCTTAAAGAATAGATATTTCAAATTCAAGTCAAAAATAAAAGATTGAGGAGGTGGACATTCCAATTTTTTAAAAAATCCTCTAAATAAAATAAAGTGTAAAAAAATAATTCGTATCTAGTGTTGTTTGTGTCAGTACATTTACTGCTGAAAACTTATGAGGTTTACTTAGTGTTCACTGTCTTATTAATCATTTTTAGTAAAAAAATTTTATTTTAACAGTTTAATCAATGAAAATTCCACAATTTTGGTATTGAAATTACTAAAATTATGTTTCTTTGATATCATTATTTTTTATAATTTCTAGTGTCACCGTGAAGGATATCTGCCATTTAATAAAGCATTGGACAGTTTACTAATAAAATCGAGACAGCTGTTAATAAGTCTAAAATAATGAAACTTAAAAAATTTGTTAATTTTAGTTGTAGGAGGGTTGAACTTTTTGCTTCGAATATTTAACTAAATACGATACACCGGATTTGGGAATATATAAAATATAGACTTAGTAATTTTTTAGTAGTTCATTTAATATTTCAAACAATTCATGATATAATTATTTATGTCACTAGAGTAATTTTTCAACTTAACAACTTTTGCCACAAATTCAGTGTTTAGATATAACAAAGTTATGCTAAGCATGAGATCAATTACAGTGCCATCTAAAGACAAACAATTGAGATAATGCTGCTATCTCGAAAACGGTACATGATACGAGGGATGAAAATACAAAATTGTAGAGCGTCTTCAATTTAGTACAAATAAAGATACCTTGATCCATTAACATTTGCTGACAATAGTGCCATTGAAAAAAAAAAAAAAACGTGTAACGCATGCATTTGTTTTGTCGTGATTTTGAAACCTTTCAAGTAACAACTGACTGCAACAAGAAAGAGAGAGAAAAATCCAGATGTGTACTGTAACTGACAGAGAGTATTTCAAACTCAAAAAATACAAGTATCTACTGAAAACTTTTGATGTTTTACTTCTAACTCTTTTCATGAGTAAAACAGCACAGAATGCTCTTTAGTGAACACCTTTATCAAATTTATCATTGGCTCATAATTAAAGTGGGTACCATATGTAACAATTAACATTAAAATATTATTTTTCTATAGTTTCAAATTTTATGAATGGGTGAATTAGATTTACATTTCATCTTGAAGTAGCGTTAAAACAGATATTTGGAGAATGAATTCTAGAACGTGAATGGTGATTAAATGTTGAGAACAACATTTAATGCCGTAGTCTGTTTTCTGAGCTTTCGCATCACATTCGTTGAAATCAGATCTTGAAATTGAAAAATCCCGGCCCACTATAATACTAAGAAATTTTAAACTGTAGTATTAATGTTTATTCCTATTTTTAAATTTCTCTTTATAGTATAGAGAGAAAGTATTGTGATCGTCAATAAATTCGAACTAGAAATTTTGAAAATTCCCCACGTTTTAGATATCCCTGAGTTTGAAAAACAATTGTCTGGAATATGTCCGTTTGTTTCTGACAAAAATAACTTTAAAGCGCCTTGAGCTAGACTGATGAAATTTGGTATACGGTCTTTACACGAAATTTGTAAATTACTTTCAAATTTTGAACAAAATTTATTCATAGGAAGTCTGTCTGCTCAGTTGTTCAAATATTATTAACACAGTAATTGTAAAATGAAGAAAGTTAACTTTATTAAATTCGGTACGCATATTTAACATCTATAGTGTAGATTTTGATTAAATTTTGAACCAAATCTAATGAAGAGTTGATTGTCTGTTAGTCTGTTTTTTCAGAAACATTTAAACATGATCATTCAAAAACCAATGGCATAACTATATCAAATTTGGTATGGAATTTTGTCATTAAATTTGTAGTTCATCGTCATTTTGGTTTCAATTGATTCACAAATTCGTTTTTCTGGCACCATGCCAACAATTAATCGCCAAGAATAAAAGTAGGAAAACTTCACCTTGTAGACAGATTCAGTAAAATTGCTAAATCCACATCAAGGATTAATATTTTGCACCCATTGAACACCAGTGCATTGTAAAGTACTGGGGTACATTTCTCTTTGATAGCGCCTTTAGTATGTGGAAAAGTTTTTGAGGAGGCCTCTTCTACTTGTTAACATTAATAGAAAAAAAAGTTATTAATGTAATGTGTTTGTTGTTTTATTCATTTAGACACAGTATAAAGATTGTTTACTTCTTTATTTACAATAATGTGTCCAATTTCGAATGATAGAATTTTTGATATTTAAATCTTAATTAAATCAAATTTTATTTAAATCTATAATTAAATCAAAGGGTCAATGAATTTAAAATATGAAAGTCACTAACCTATGTCTAAATATCTCATACATTTTTCACAATCTCAAATCGATAGAAATAAATGTTGAAAATGTAACTATAAGTATTGCAATAACATAAAGTATAGAAGCAAAAAATAATGTGATATATGATTTGTAGGTCGAAATATTAATAGTTTTTTATAATTTTTTCCCTCACTACAGATTTTGAAATTTGAATTCCCTGATGAAAAGGAAACCTTCGTCGAAAAACTGGAAACATTTTTAGGAAAAATAGGCGTTGGCCGTCAACGATATGAAGGCACCGTTAAGCAAATGCTCAAAACTGCTATAACCAAAAGACACCGACAAAAGCAACTAGAGCAATTTTTCCGGGTTGTTTTTGCACAGGTAATTGTTTTTTGTCTATTAATATTTTAAAATGTTAGTTTTAATGAAATTTTATGTTAAATATCACTTAATCACGTTTTATGCAAATATTTGTTTTGTAACTTTAAATCCTCAAATCGTTGAATGCATTTAAGATTTAATATAGCTGGAATAAAATAATCACACATTTTTTAAATATTCTAAATGAATTCAGTCAATAACTGTTATTACAAAACAGCAACAGAGGCCAAATATCTCATAAATAATTAGTTTATTGAAAAGATAATCATGTAAAGAAAATCATGCACATGGCTGTACACAACTCAGAAAACTTGAAAGGAGTAAGATATTAGGATTTATAACAACAATGGCTGTTATCCCCTGCTTCTATATGTAAAGAATAAAAAAATAAAAAAGGTTAGCTTTAAATACAAGAAAGCGTGCACACACACACAAAATTGAAGTTTCAGTCAGTTTACAGTTACAAAGAAGTTCCTCTGATGCGAATTAGTACATATTTGAGAGTTCCGGTGTGAAGAAGAGGTACAATAAGACAAAGTTCATCAGGGTACAATAAGTGTTCCTGCAATATGGAATTCTTATAAAAAGTCTCTAAAAAAAGTCACAACAGAATTTGGTCAAAAAAGTTAGTAGATATTGAAATGTTTTTCGCTTGAAGAGAAAATTGGTCTTGTTTGCAGTTAGTTTACTCAGAACATTTTTTGAAGGTGATATCTGGTGTATCTAACTGTAGAAAAGTTCATAATTTGTCTCTATAATATGTACACTTTTGCACGAGAGAATGATATGTTCAATATCATTAATCCTATTACATTTGTGATGGGATCACTATGAAGGTTAAAATAATTCAACAGCCCTGGTGCAATAATTGTTTTGTTGATTAGTCTGGCCAAGACAACATCTTCCCTTCAAGTTTTGGACTAAGAAGACAGTGCTTCTATGTAAGGGATGTCACCTAAGGAAAGGAAATATTTACTGTTTCTATAATTATTGATTGTGGTCTGATGCGTCTCTTCCTTGAGGTATTAAATAATATCTTCAGGAGGGATAAATTTAATCCATGGCTCATTTTCAGTAACTTCTTTGGATAAGCAATCTGCAAGCTTGCTCTAGATAATATTCAAATGATCTGGTAGCAATAGGATGGATTTTTTTTTTATTTAGTTTGATTAAAGTTTCAACTTGTGAGGCTATATGTTGAATAATATTTAGCGACTGAATGGAGATATTTTTCAATGATGTAAGTGCTGAGTAGCTATTTGAAAGAATTAGACAATCTTTTCCAGGAACGATGAGAACATATAGTACTTGAGAAATGAATAAACTTTCTGCAGCAAAAATGGAATTTACAGGAGGGACTCGAAACATAAATTTTTGAATGGAAGAAAAACCAGCAATTGAAATGTGCTGGGGTGTTTTGGATGCATCAGTAGCAATAATAAAAAGATCAGGAAAGAAATTCCGAATGCATTCATTAAAGTAGTTATTAATCTCAAGAAAAGGTAAATTATTATTTTGAAATTTAAAATCCATTACAAACATTTCAAAGTGATTAGAGTTAGTCGTTGTGTTTTGAGGCAAGGTGATAATTTGTTTGGTAGAGGTGTTTAACTTCTTGAAAATAAACGAAATTGATTTTTTTGTCATTGATAGTTAATTGAATTTCACGATTATTATGAAAGTGCTCAGGGAGAAGTGGGGAATGTACACATTGGCTGTTTGCTTAATAAAAAATTTGGAAGTTAGCCACATGATTTTTTCTGAAAGAATTTCTTGAGAAACAATTTTCAGAAGGACAACATTCGGGGTCCATTTTGGGAGGTGTAAAGCAATTAGAGCTATAGCTTGAATAGAGTTGCATGCTTTAAACTGTCTCAGAAAACCTGTTAATTATAGTGCAGCCATACTAAAATATGCTAAAAAAGCTATTATTTGTGATATTGAAGTCTTTAGTTCTGGGGCCATGGTTTTTTTTATCTGGTTTATTTTGAGACCGTTTATCGTTTTTAAGTGCATTTCAAAGATGTTTAAACAAAACTGAGTTTTGGGGGGTTTTTTAGAAAAAAGAATTCCAAGAAATTTAATTGTTTTATTCCTTTTAACACAGACAATTGCGAAACCACTTTGTACCAAATGCTCAGCATCAGAGCTGCCATCGACTGAAGAGAAATTACTTGCAGTTATGGTTATAGAGAGTACAACTCATAGAGAAGGTGTTATTATTCTCAACAATCAGAATCCCCAAATCCTTAGCCAATTAACTCTTCCTTCCTAATAGTTCCTAACTTTCATAATAGTAGCCAAATGCTGTATTTTTCATACATGTAAACCCTTTCTTAAAATAAAACTATAAAGTATTCTTATATTTTTAGCCTTGCATTCAAACAATATTATAATAATAAAAACGCGTTGAAAATATTTTTGATGTATAAAATTACATTTCGCTATATATTCTTTAATTTATAAATTATCTGCCATCAAATAATATATTTAAATTTTACACATTTTTAATGCATTAGTGTCAGTTTAAAATTGCAAACTTTAGCGTTAGTTTAAAAATTGTTTCAATTTAAAAAAAACTATCAAATGAATAAGAAATATATGCATTTTATTTTATCTGTATATAGTATCTTCTAAATTTCGTAATAAATAGAAAGTTTGTAACTTATTGTATCTCCATGTTTCAGACCTTCTGGAGTTGTAAAAACACCTTTTTTGGCTCTATATTTGTCTGTCACTGAACATGATGAGTTAGATGGATAAAATTTTGTATATACCAAATTTGTAGATATTTTTAAAATTTTAAATTAAATCCATCTGAAGGAAATTTGTCTGTCCAGCTATCAGAATACAAATGAGTCCTATAGGTAAAAATTGCTATTTTTAAAAAATCGATAGATAGATAAAAATAAATTGACGCTCAAACTAATTATCTAAAATGTAGAGCCGTAACAAATTTGGAATCGAATCCGTTAAGGGATAGTGTGTTAGTCTGTACTTAAACAAGCATTGAAACAGGGTAACTCAAAAATGCAATGATATATATGTAATTAAATATACGAAACTCTGTAAGTGATTTTGTGTCTGCAATTATAGCTCTATCTCAAATTTTGAATTTATGAATCAATCAGAAAAGGGGCAGCTGAAATACACATTAGATATTCCAGTGCTTCTGTATTATCTGCATCTTGATAATAAGATTGCATGCTAATAGGTTCTTCCATAACCATAGTTTACCAATGACATGTGATAAATAATACACCAGTACATTTACTATAGTACATACGAGAAAGTTTCGCGGCAATCATTCCTTCTGACTCTACGAATCATTCACAAAGAATCATGAGGATAAGAACTTGAGCTTTGAGTAAAGAAATTAAAGACAAAATGAGATTTCTAAATTTTATATTGTCACACATTCATTTAGATTTGTTCTAATTTTTTATGATTCTATATCTGAAACTGTCTGAGGCCTTTTTTAAAACATCGTTTTAAGCATTATTTAATTACTGATTTCCGTTATTTTTTTACAGGCATTTTCTATTGAGCATGAAAGAAATGCACTGGCAGGCATCGACTGTAATCAACTGAAAGAAATCGTGAAAATGGAATTGACTGCATATGAATTTGCTGATGCATTATCGCTACGCCCTGAAGCTACATTTGTCAAACAGATGTTTGCCCTCATCGATGCCGATGGAAATGGTTATATTTCATTCCGAGAATTCTTGAATGTGATTGTAATTTTTGCTAAAGGTATGTTTTAAAAATATTTTTTTTATTTTTCCTTTGTATTCTTTGTTATATGCTTTATTAATATGATATGATGCAATTAAACAACGTTGTAGTGAGTTTTAAATTTCTTTTCTTAAGATTCCTGTTTTGATGTTAAATAAAAGAATGATGCTCTCATATTATTATTATTTTCATTTATTAAAAATGAATTGGTGTATTTTTTATTTGACACCGCTTTTTGTACCCATTTGGGTTACTGGAATTTATGTTCTTAAACTCCTTAATTAGTCCTTTTCAAATACGTATTTAATGTAACTTAGCCTCTCAATATCTTCTTGAGCAAAATATTTTTGTTTTAAATTTTAATAGCCACATAACTCATATAAATATAGAAGTCTTATGCCGTTTTATTCTTAACGTTGTGAATATCTCTACTTTTTTATCAGTTTCTGTAATGTATATATATATATATATAATTTATGTAATATCTCAAAGAACTATTCAATAAAAATGTCATTGATTCATCATAAAATTCAGTTTTTAGTTAACCTTTAAATGATGTAAATTGTAATTTATTATTTTATTTCAGTCATAAATATGCTTATTAAAAATTATAAAATCTAAATTTTATACAGTCCTTTTTTTCCTAAGGATTCATACTGCATTATTCTTGATACTACAACTTTTAAATTTATAAAATGTTTATACGTAAAAATCTGATCGAGTTATGAAGTTTTGAATATTATTTTAGGATGATCAATTATTTCATTCTTTTAGATTAATAATCCCTGTGGAAACTCAGGGCACTTTTTTTGAGATAGTCAAAAGAATGGTCTAAAATTGCACTTTTTCATAATATCCGAATTTTTATAACTCATTCAATTTTAGTCGTAAAAGAGTGGACCTTTTAAAAAAAAATTCAGAATTTTAGTGTTTGAAGAATATTTTACTTAATAAGATTCACTGGACCAAGAGATCTATAAAAAAAATAGAAAATTCTTCAATTATAAATCATTTATTGACTTTAAATGCATAATTCTCCCATTAAATGTATAAACCCAATATTAATTGTAAAGAAATTAAATGTTTTGGCTGGATTAAAGTGGGCATCCTGTATTCATATTAAAAACATGCTTGCTTTAAGTGCTTCAGAATTATTGAATTAATAATATAAATATTTAAAATTTCTCAAGAACTTTTTTTCTTGCACTCATCTTTCTAGAAAATTTTGGCCAATTTTTATTTTTATTTTATGTGAAATGGATTTTAAAATATTCTTAAAATATTTTTTGTTAAAATTGATTAAAAATGGCAATGTAATTTATATGTTAAAAGATAATAAGGAAACAATGATTTTTCTTTTGAATTTTAAATTTATTGAAATACAGAAAAATACAAAAATTTTCCTCAACTTTTAAAAGAATCGTTACAAGAGACCCCTTTTCACATTCTAAAGTATATACGTGTCAAATAGTCGTATCTTATAAATGGTAATTGTCTTCCTGACTCTTTCTTGCATGTTCTCTTATAAAAGTACTATCTCTTTCTCATCACGATAACATTTTGGACATTTGATAAGACTGTCCAGTCCACAAATTTACATTTTCAGGGTCCCACACACGTTTCTTAGCATAGTAAAAATAGCTGATACTTGTGTATTAATTGTATGTCGGCGAACAATAGTTACATATCCTGGACATGAATCTAGCATTTTTTACTGAATCTACCATACGAATTTTGGTGATAATTGCTGGAGTTTAGTGCACAAGATTATATATTGACATCTTATTTCGGACTATTGAAGCCAAAATTTTGCACACATCACAGACGAAAATCACATATCAAATTTTATTTATTTAAGTCATTGCATTTATGTAGTACAGATCGAAAGATGAAAATCTCTGAGAAGGATTGCATTCAAAATTAAATACAGATCTACGCTTTAATTATTAAGTTCAAATTTTATATCTTTTATTCATTAATCTCCCTCTCTATTTTATCTCAAAGCTCTTAATGTTTTGTAATTTTGTTCACTTGCATTTTGTCAACCTTTTAATCAGACTTCTTCTGATTTTGACAGAAGTCTGCAAAGTTGGCATTAAGTTCAAATTACGAATTTTATCCATTTAACCAAAAGTGCTTTTGATTTATCTTGTTCACAGAACAACAGAGAGACATAAAAAGAAACATTGAAAAGGAAATATATTTTTCAGGCTGAATGAGGTTTAACGCATAAAGATTCGTCAAAATCTAGAGTTCGAATTTTTTTGGGCGATTCCAATTCTCCCTCTTTCCATACTTATATACGAAAAAAAAGAGGCTATGTAATTGAATTTTAGCATTTAACTTAAACATCAAAATTATCAGTATCAAATTTTGTAATCTCACAATAAATGAAAAGTAGTCCAAAATTCCTTGTCTAGCAAGATAAGCACAAAACATACCAAATTATGCATAAGAAAGTTGAGAAGAGTTCTCTCTCTCTGTGTGTTTGAAATAAAACGTGAGAATAAAATAAAAGAAATCTACGACTCTATTTTTAATATACATATATTAAATTTCATAAGAAAGTTAATCTATGCTAGAAAATCTTAACATTAAAAAAAGAAATGTGCATCTTACAGTTTTTGAGAGTCAGCTGTTGACTGAGAATACATTATTCTATTTTGTACCTCCTCCATCACCGGTGACTGATTTTGTGCAGTTGATTCAGGCCACTTCATCTGATTGTTGATAGACAGCATTATTTTCATTATAATGTTAGACATAGTTAATTGATGATTACCTTTAAAAAATGGCATTCTCGATAAATTTTAATCTGAAGATTACAAAATAATGTACCTATCTGTAAGTCTTATGACAGCTTAGTACAGATTTATGCCACATCGTTAAAATCAGATATAGAACGGACTCCAAAATAGATCAGTAAATATATTACTTTAAGTTCTATAAGCTCCCTTTTAGAATACAATTTTGTAACTAAACAGATCCTTTAGTGATTTTCGGAATTGTCAACGAAAATAAATAGTAATTTGATTTTCTTTGGAATGAAACAGCTATAAGTGAATTTTAAAACACCTTATTTGATTGATTATAGAATCAACAGAAACATGTTCTGAAAAATATTGGTGGAAATTCACGTAAATAGTGAGTCAAAATCAAAGCTCCGATTTTAAAGTTGCGTAGTGTGCCGTAAATCATTATTGTATTTATTGGAAATATGCGTGCTTGAAAAGTAAAGTAGAAAAGTGAACTGTGATACCGCATATAAAAATTGTAGTTTTATATGGGGTATCACAGTGGTGTGTTTCCTTTGTCAAGTATCATAAATCATCCATCTTGTCAAATATCCCGAGCTTGTCTCTGCCGAGGTTGTTATTGTAACTGTGATACGGGATTTCACATTAGTAATAGTCGTTAGGCATTGAAACGCATACACGCGATCTACGCACACACACATACATCAGTTCCGACCTGGAACACGCAGGAAGGTGTACTATGCCTTTATCAAAGGTGCCAAGGTAACAATTCTTCATCCAGACCCGTGAATGGCTTGTGCGTTAGCACTAACTTGTTTTACTAGTTAACTGTTAACTAGTACTCCTACCTTTTTTTTCGATAGATGCATGCAATTAGTAATTTATTTAATTTACATGCGATATGAAAATCCATCGACAATACATATCTAATAACTGTAGATGTTTTCCTTACAGTGAGATAAGTTCTTCCCTAAAAAGCATAATATCTACCAGTAAGAAAGCACTTTCGTTCAGCTTCATAACTTGTAAGAAGAAAGCTCTATTAGAAATACCAATTTCTGCCATTACATGTACGCTATAACAAACAGGATCATATTAGCAAATATAAACACCCTGAGATGAAGTAATTTGGAACCTTATTAGAATTAAAAACAAATAAATTTAAGAATAAAGGAGCATAATTCGTAAAGTATTGCATTTTTTCTTTAAATACTGTCTATATGTGTTTAGTATAAGTCTATAGAAAGAGATTTTTATAAATTTTCATTTTTACAAAACGAGAAAAACATATTATTTGCAATATTTAAGGTAAATTGAAAATTGCAGTGCAAAAGAAGTTTCCGTACGAGTTATGCAAATTCTTTCTGAAGTGTTTAAAACAGGCTCGAAGTAAATCTTTGAAGTCAGCAAGTTAATCACTGATAAGAAAACAACATTTCGACAGTTTTTGAGTTCAAGTTTGTTCTTGATCGTCTCAAAATGGAAGTTCCCAGAGCTATTCAGAAATTAGTGATTAAATTGCGAAATGACTAAAAAAATTGAAGTCTACTGTGCAATATATCATTGAAAGATATCGTAAACATTCACTTGAGGATAGAGATCGATCCGGGATGTAGGCAAAATTAAATTACGTGCATAAAAGAAACCTATTACGCCAAGTTCAAGAAAATCAACGAATTAGTGCACCGAAGTTGGCAGCTGATTTAATGGTTATACACAACATTAAAATCTCAACTCAAATCGTGAGAAATGCCATTAAAAAAAGTGGTTATCATGGACGTGCGGCCCGAAAGAAACCCTATATAAGTTTGTGCAACAGGAAAAAGCGCCTCGAGTTTGCAAAGAAGCATGTAAGCAAGCCATTACCTTTTTGGGAATCCATTCTTTTTAGCGATGAATCAAAATTTAACATTCATGGGTCAGATGGCCGAGTTATGGGGTGGAGAAAACCAAAAAAAAAAAATGCTAACTAAGAATTTATGCGGAATTGTGAAGCACGGTGGTGGCGGTGTTATAGTGTGGGGGGTGTATGAGTGCTTCTGGAGTTGGAAATTTGCTGTTCATCGAGGGAAATATGGATCGATATGGATATCTGGATATTTTAAAGAAAAATGTGTTATCCAGTGCTGAAAAACTATCTCTTGGAACTGGATTTACTTTTCAGCAGGACAACCATCCTAAACACACCTCTAAGATTTGCCAAGAGTGGTGCCTTTACCTTGTTAAACAACAACTTCATAGCCCTCCCCAGTCACCCTATTTAAGCCCCATCGAACATTTGTGGGAAGAAATTGGCCTACAACTTAAAAAAATGACATAAAAGACAAAGTTGGGCTCAAAAGTGCCATTAGTAGTATTTGGTGTAATATTTCTCCAGAAACAACAAAAGAACTTGTAGGGGTAATGCCACAACGTCTAAAAGAGGTGATAAAGGCCAAAGGAGGGCCCACTGATCATTAAATGTATTTTGCAATTTTGTAAACTTTTTTCGTGTGCTAGGGCACCGTACGGAGACTTTTTTGTTTTATGTTTACGGCATTTTTAAAGTTTTTAAGATTTATTATTTAATTTTGTCAGTATTATCATCCTTTTAATATGAATAAATATAAAATAATATTAGTTTTAACTCATTTTTAAGTTTTCATTTTTATCATTATGAATTTTGTGTGACAAATTAAACTTTGATTTGATTCGTATCTGCGTACGGAGATTTTTTTTACCCACTGTGTGTGTATATATACATAATTAAATAATCCAAGCAAAAAAGAACACAACCAAATCAAAACTATAACCAATAGAAAAAGAATCCGGCCTGAAGACTTTTTCAAGTTCACCCTCAGGCAAGAATTCAAAATGAGGCATTGGACAATGTCCAAAAGTATTGACCCCTCGTGACGCGAAAACCCCCGAAAATTAAGGCAAAAGAGACGTACCAATTTTAACAGTAAAAAAGAAGCAACATTAAAAACATCACCAAATAAAACAAATATATAAAATAAAACTATGTAAGAACATTAAACCAAAAATTACAACAACCACAAAATTAATTAAGAAAATAAAAAGGGAAAGAACATACCAGCAACAGGAGAAGAAATATCCCCCCAACTGACATTCCAATTATAATCCAGAGAAGAAAAAAAAGATAAATGCAGTTTCTGAGCGCTATCAATTTTACTAATATTTCATCAATTCTTTTTTATTAAAATATTGATATTGCAGTAGTTTTTCGAAAAATTATTATTGTTTAAATCAGTGTTGGGGAAACTACGGCCCGCGGGCCAAGTCCGGCCCGTGGAAAGGTTTAATCCGGCCCGTTTAAGAGTGCCGTCGTGAGAATGTTTGAACCCATTCTTACTTCGTAATGGGACGACCCTCATAAAAACTACCTGAGGCGATATTCAAAACACAATAGTATTCTGGACAAATCCATCCGACCCAAACAGCTGACTCCTCTTCGCTAGAAACTTCCAGACACTCTAGCATTTTCGATTCATTGTTCTGTTTTTCCGAAAGAACCGCTAAACTCCAATTCCCGAACAATCCTTGCAGGTAGGTATAAATACAAGCGAGGCCGCCCGAAGATCAGTTAGTTAGCGACTTCGTCAGTCATCTGCAACGACCCGCTGTGACTCGAGTAATTGTTTGTGTAATTCCCGAAACTCCCACTGCCACAACAAACACCCGTGCAAGAGCATTAGCTCATCTTATATATGCGAACAAATCTTTTCAACAATGTAGCCTAGGAAAACTTCTTTAAGAAACAGAATTACAGATGATCACTTTTCATCAGTTTTAAGAATTTCTGCTTCGCAAATGGAACCGGACTATGATGAAATTTTGATAAAACAGTCTCAATTTCATTTTTCTCATGCACCATTAACCAGTAATGAAACCAGAAAATAAAGTGATAATACTTCACATCAAGAACTACACTAAATTCATTTTATATTTTGTGCTTATAATTTTCTTACCTTTTGTTTTTTTACTATTAAAATAATAAGTCTATGTAATAATATATGTATATGTTTATAGAACACATAAATTTTTTAACGATTAAGCATTATTCTTCGGCCCGCTACGATCGTCTAGTTATTACAAATGGCCCGTCTTAAAAAAAGTTTCCCCACCACTGGTTTAAATTTTTAATAAAACTATTTTTTGCTTTTATAAAAGAAATTTTGTTATTAGAAATTGTTTTAATTTTATTAAATTGTGTGAAAATTAAATTTTTGAAAATTTTAGAGTTAAGATTGGACTGATAATTACAGAGTTTAATTATTTTAAAGCTGAATTCGTCTCTTTTTTCATAAATACCAACTACTGTTTTATCATTAGCAATTTCGATCCTCAAATCCAGATAAATAGTTTCAAGAGGATTTTTGTTTCTGATAAAATTAATTCTTTAGGATAGCAATTTGTAAAAATGATGATTTAATTTCGATTAACTTAGAGAATGCCAATATTGTTACTAATATTGTTAATCACTGTCTCAGCAACTGAACAACATCCAATACAAATAATTGTAAATCAATCTTTGGAGTGATTGAACTAACCTTGCTGGGAAGCAACTTTACAGCTTGTAACAATGTATACTCTTTTATTGTTATTGAAGATTGATTAGTAAATTAAAATATTCAAAATTAATTTTAATGGTCAAAATTTTAATTAAATCAAAAGATGTTACTGCAAAATTAGTGCGGATTATAGCATATCCACAGCTGCAATACACGATGCCTGGTCAGAGAATAACAAGCATTTTTCCGGTTACAGGAATATACTTTTAATATATAATTTTTATAAATATTTTTAAAGTGTGAAGAAAGAGACAATATTTTGGCTAGCCTGTAAAATTTTAACGAATAATATAATAATTTTTTTCATTAAAAGTTATGAATAAAAGCCGTGACTGCATTTCAGAAAATTCCTCATAATCCATTTCGGATCAGAATGTAAAAAGGAAAATAGTGTATTCAGTTGATTATGTAATCATCTAAATTATTAGATTGATATTTAAAAATCTGCTGTATGCCATATAAAATCTCTAGCCACCATATATGACCGCACCATCAATGATTATGTAATTACATGTTATTAAGATATCGTTTCCATATGTAATTACAGTCCCATTTAGCATAAAAACAAAATACAATTATCTAAACTAAAAAGAATCGAATTCTATTGCAGTTTAAGTTACTTCTTCTGTGAAAAAAATTAAAGCCTCAAAATTTTATTAGTCATAAAAAAAATTATCGTTTCATTTCATACCTTTATTACTATACTCTGTTTGCTAAATCTTATTTTTGTTTAATGGCTGTATGAATGTCATTTTTAATTCTTTCATCTTCCTGGTATTGGTGGTCTAAATTATGCTAATTTTCTCTGCTTCAGTTAAGAATTTCCGTAATTATTAGTTATCTATTAATTTGGATGATTTAGTTTTAGAAATGTAGAGTATTTCTCAGTTGTATTTTTAATTTTCATTTGTTTTCTTCATATATCAGGTAGTCCTGAAGACAAAACAAAACTAATGTTTGATATGTATGACATCGATCATTCTGGTAAGCTTTCTAGACTGGAGTTTTCTGACATGATAAGGTAAATTAATGTCTTCAATTGTTACAAATACATCGAGTATAATTATGTTTGAAGTATTAGAAATAAAGCATTTAATGAAAATTTGTGCATTTTCATTTACTAAATAATTGTTAATTGTTAATAATTCTTTAAGCAAATGAATGGATTTCTCATAATTAGAAATTAATTTAAATGATTGTGGTCTTGAAATAATGATAGCACTTTTTTGTATATATGATGTAAAAAAATAATTAAAATGTTAATAAATACTCTAAACTATGACTTAATAAATCTATTATAACTATAAAAGATAATAATTCAATTGCATCTATAAACATTCATTCAAGGTAAAATTAATAATTATGATTTTGAACAAAAAAATTTTAGAATATATTTAGAAATTAAACTGAGATTTTTTTCTATAATTGTTGTCATAGGATAATATAAAATAATTCATCTCACGGAATAAAAGTATTTTCATAATGTATATTGGCATTGAAGAAAAAAAAATTGATAAATACACTGGCTTCAAACAAGCATCTGATCAAGTTAAGAACAGGTTTATAATGCTTGTCAATCATTAATTCTTTAAATAATTGGTAATAAATTTGAAACAGTTGTTTTTATTACATGATCAGTAATATTTTTGTTTAATGTATATTAATAGGTCTCTGTTGGAATTAGCCAATCAGTCTTTATCTCCTCAGCAATTGGATGATCTCGTTGCTTCAATGTTTACATCAGCTGGATTACAGCAAAAGCAAGAGATGACATTTGAGGATTTTCAACATCTATTAGCTGATCATCGAGAGCAACTGGGTTATGTGCAACTAAGCTTTAACAGTAAGCTGAAATTTGTCTATTCTTTTCTTTTTGCATTCTTAATGCAGTAATTTATGAGGTAATCAGCGCTTCCCATTCCACTAACACACACACACAGCATTTTTTGTGGCAATGTTGTTATACTGAGGTAGGTGCTAAAAGAATGAAATTGAGCTTGACATATTAGCTGCATTACGCGAGTTATTCAGTTCAAGAATATTTTGCATGCAGTAATATTCTGGGGGATTGAATGAGCATAGCTTGTATTCATAGATCTGTGATTATGCCAGCAGAAGATGATCTTTTATCTTTTTATCCAAAATATTCTGATGCCCATTCACAAAATTAGAATACATCTAGTAAACATGTGTTTCCTATTACCTGATTTCAAATTTTACTAAATTATTTAGTGCAAGACGATTAAAAAAGAAAAATCTTTTTTTGAAGAGGGTATTTTATATTTTTAAATAAGTATTCTTTAGTTACATAATGTATATTTTATTTACTACGCTTTTTATATATTATTTCTAAAATACTTCATTACTTTGAATTAGTTGGTGATGGTTTTAAAACCGCTGCAGCGCAGTTACCTCGAAAAAGTATGGCATTTCGAGCTGAGGAAACTGTTGTGCGTGCTTACAGGTAGGTTTTTTTCCCAAAATTCTGCAACATTATTTAAATTCCTCCTTTGAAATCAATATATTCTTGTCAGTTGTTTTCTTTTCTTTGTAGTGTTGTTTTATTTTTCCTTATTCAAAACGTGTTTCGATGTAAATTCGAATAATTGCTTATAACACAACTAAGAAATTGCTTTAAAATAAATTGCTTAAAAAATTCCTTTAATAAATTGCTTTCTTATAGATTGCTTTAAAAATAAATTGCAGAAAATTCAAAGAATTCAGAAGGTAAGATTATAAGGCATGCTCATTTGCCTTGAAATAAAAATTAATTCTTTTAATTTTAAACTCTCTCTAAGACAAAGGGTCCTGTGTTTTAAAACTTAAATTAAAACCGAATTCGAGACATTGTAGGGGATGTGAAAGGAGAAATGCAACTTTGAGAAGTGAAGGACTAGATAAAAGCAGCAATATGCTTAATATGATGCATGGTTCATTCACTTTTTCTTTTATATCACCTACAATGTCCCGAATTTGCTGACAATTAAAGATTGCAGTATTTAATTAAGATTGCAATACTTTATTTTTCTATGCTTCATATAGGAGAAAGTAAATGAACAACATTGGAAAGGGTATCATGAAAATCTGATAAATAATGCTAAAAAATTGCACAGTAATTATTTTTTTTACCTTTTCATTTATTTATTATAATCTCCTATTTGCCTTTAATATTGATTTTTCGTTAGAAAAAAAAAGTGAAAACCGACCCAACAGTAAAAAGCGAAGTACAGGTGCAACTTGAGTTTAGAAAAAAATTATATAAATGGGAACAGCTTTCATTATATATATAATTTTCATCTGGGCCATCCAGAACGGGATTTTTAAAAAAAAGTAAATATTTTCTTTAAAAATTGATCAATTATAGGAAATATTTTAATACCCGTCACGTTGCTGGCGCAGAAGAAATAATCTTGGAAACGTCATTTGGAATGTGGAATAGTTAAGAATGGTATTAATTTTCTTGTCGGCAATGAATACATTCATTGAAATTGAACGATATATATAAAAAGGCATGTGTATATATATATATATATATATATATATATATATCAACAATACAAACCAAGGAAAAAGGAATACATCAAAATAATAACAAATAGAAAAAGAATCCGGCCTGAAGACTTTTCCAAGGGTCTCTCTCAGGGAAATAAGAGAGTTTAAATAAGAGATTTTTTTAATGAGGAAATCAGACAATGTTTAATAGTATTGACCCCTCATGACCTGAAAATTAAGTCAAAAGAGATACACCAATTTTAACAGTAAAAACTAAGCAACATTTAAAACATCACCAAATAAAACAAAAATATATGAAATAAAACCACTTAAGAATATTCAACCAATGATTAAAATATTCCACCTAATAATTAAGAAAGCAAAAAGGGAAAGAACATACCATTAACAGGTGGAGAAACCTCACCATAGGCATCCCAACCACTATTCGAATTTTAATACAGTGTCAAGCGGAGAAAAAAAAGATAAATGGAGGTTCTGAGAGCGATCCATTTTGGCTTTAAGTTAAAAATTAATATTTCATCATTTCTTTTTTATTAAAATATTAATATTGCAGTAGTTTTGAGAAAAATAATTATTGTTTAAATTTTTAATAAAATTATTTGGTGCTTTTATAAAGAAAATTTTGTTATTAGAAATTGTTTTAATTTTATTAAATTGTGAGAAAATTAAATTTTTGAAAATTTTAGAGTTAAGATTAGAGTGATAATTACAGAGTTTAATTATTTTAAAGCTTAATTGGTCTCTTTTATCATAAATACTAATTATTGTTTTATCATTAGCAATTCCGATCCTCAAATCCAGAAAAGTAGCTTCAAGATGATTTTTATTTGTTTCTGATAAAATTTATTCTTTAAGACAGCAATTTGTGAAAATATTTTTATTCTCTATGTTAATCAAAATTAAGTCATCAATACCAACCATTTATTAAATTGTTTTTCATTATTTTTTTCACGTAATAATGCAGAAAAACATTAGCTAAAGCACTTGAGAAAGCTGCACCCATTGGAATAAACCTTAACTGGTTTGTAAAAATTAATACCATTTAAAACATAATTTTCGGTAATATTTAAATTGCATAAAATCAGACAGTTATTTTTATTATTGATATCTTCATTTAAATATCTGTCATATATAAGAGTACAGACATTTATTAATTTTTCATGGGGCAGGTTGGTATATAAATTTTGAAAGTCATAAGTATCAATTTTATAAATTTTGTTACCTTTTAAAAATTCCCAAACATTTTTCTTATTATTGATAATAAAGCTATCCTCATCTTCGGTTTTATTTAGGATAATTTTCAGGTATTCAAAGAAATGTTTCCCCGTGTAGTAATTGCAACTTTCTGTGCTACAGGTTACAAATCTAAATTTGATTGGTTCTTTATGAAATTTTTCTGTCGCAAACAAATAGGGATACATTAAAGAGCATGTTTTAATTTTAGTTTTTTTAACGGAAGCTGGCATCCTTTTATCCAGTTCCTTTTTACCGGTATTAACTAAATTGTAAGTCCAATAAGGGTTATATTATTTAATTAACATTTCTTTATAATCGTATTTACAAGTTATACAGAAATTTTTTGTCGATTTATCTATTACTGTAATAATAAATCTCTCTTTTAAATTTTTAATTTCTTTTTTTAATGATTTGTTAACATAAATTCCCTATTCTTTTGTTCTGATGTTACCCACATTATACTTTGCTATAATTTCTTCTAAAATCCTTATTTTCCATTCTTTGACACCCTCTGGTGACCAATGATATTTTCTAGATAATTTAGAAATAAAAATATCTGAGTCTTACCAGATGGAAATTAAGACTTTTTTACTGTTGGATTTTTTCTCAGTCTAAATTTAGTTTCCCTTTCCATTAGATATCTTAAAGAGCCGGAATCTATGATTTTTAAATACCCTGTTATATGCCCTTCGTCAGCATCTACATAATCTCTATAAATTTCTTTGTAACAATTACAGTCTGTTTTGCTTACTTTATTTAGATTATTACAGTAGAAATTATAGTTACAAATTATTTTCTTTAAAGGTTTTCAATAACTAAATGCTATTGAAACAATTGTATTATCCTTTAAAGGAAAGAAAACTTTGTTATTCTGCATAATTTCAAGTAACTTTAGTCTTTCGTAGCTGCTTTTTGCTGGTATGTTCTTTCCCTTTTTGTTTTTTTAATTATTGGTTGAATATTCTTATGTGGTTTTAGTTTACGTATTTTATGTTTTTAATGTTGCTTGATTTTTGTGTTTTTGCTGTTAAAATTGGTGTTTCTCTTTTGCCTTAATTTTCGCGGGATTTTCAGATCAATTCTTAGGTATTCGGAAGGTTTTCGGCTCAATTCGGAGGGATTCGGGGGAATTTTTAGGGATCAAGACTGTTGCATACTGTCCGATTTTCTCACAGAAGAAAATCCCTTATTTTGAATCCTTACCTGAGTGACCTTGGAAAAGTCTTCAGGCCGGATTCTTTTTCTATTTGTTGTAATTTTGATTACGTTGCATTCCTTTTAGCTTGCTCGTATTTGATTTATTTAATATCATCTGTATTTTAGCAATAGCTGCATTAGCGCTCTCTAAATACAACGATAGGTTTTTAATTTTTAAAATTTTAAACTTGTTCGAATAGGAAATAATTTTTTGTTTCGTTTCCGTAATTAATTTCGTTTACTTAATTATATTAATTTAGATTTTTTTCATAAAAAGGTTTTATTTCATTTAGCTTTTGTTTATATATATATTCTGTTTTACAGTACTTATTCTACTTTTATTATTCCATTCTACAAACAAATACTCAGTTTTATACATTAGATTTGTGTATTTTTTAAAGCTTGGTGTTCTTTCAAAATGGTGATGAAAGAAACTATTTATTGTATCTCCTGATTCGTTTAATATTCATTCAGAATCCTCATGTTTAATGCTAGAAAATGTGATTAAAATATTTTCTTTTAAAATTGACTGAACATAAAAAATATATTTATACTATAAAATCATTAATATAATTGAGAAGATAATTTTATGAAAACTAAGATGGAACAAAATTAATTGTACTATAATATTTTTGGAAATTAATGCGAAAAACTCTAAAATTTTATTAAAGGTTTAGTTAAAATTTCAAACTTTAGGAATGGTTCCACCAAAACTTTCTCGCATTCTCTCTAATATAACTATTACCTCACAGACAAACTTACATTGCATTTACATACAATAGCTACGAAATATTAAAGTCTAGCTTGAATTTACCTTCTTTACTGAATCTGTTGTGTCTCCTTGGCGAGTTATTTGGTGGTTAATCCATGGTTAATAGATGCGGTAAATATATCTAAAAATATTTTTTTATTCTTTAGATAATTGTATTTTACCTATAACCGTCTCGTAAGTGCAAGCAATATGTGGTCGAAATTAGTTGCATGCGAGTAATTTACCTTGAAATCAGACTTAGCTTTCTGCGATAGTAGTTTTCATATAATAACATATTTTACCGAAATTTAATTACTTTTTTAAATATATCAACTGATATTTTACATTTAGATCGTACCGAGGATCCATTAACTTGAATTAGTGATCGATTCAATATTGAAATCTTATTTATGCATTTGAAAATTTCTTCTCACATGCACAAATTTTCTATTGCTGATATAAATTATTATTATTTTAGTATCGTTGGAACAGGATCGCTAGAAGGTACTAAAACTTATCTTCGAGTTGCAACAAAACCAAATCTGTATGAGAAAGATCCAACAAAACAACAAGTCAATCGACTCGTACGATTCATCGAAAATTACAGGCCACACATTTTCTGGACCACCCTATACACACTTGTTATCTTTGGAATATTCATTCAGAAAGCTTATTGTAAGTAAAAATTTATCATGTTGAGGTGTTGATTTACAAAATGGTCTCTTAAATATTTGAAGTTAATTGAACTGTATTTTTTTTAATTGACACTAACTGTAACAAAGTTAAAGTAGATTGTAAGATTATTAGATTATATTATATGATATGTCATTTCATTATTATGATGTAGAGGAATTGTTTTGACAATTTTCTATTAGTGTACGATTTATTTATTAATTTAATTATTTATGTTTTATATTCTTTAAAAAGAGATAAAATATTTTCTCTCTAGATTATTCAGTGGAAGCTGAGCATACAGGATTCAGAAGAATTGCAGGTTATGGTGTGACTGTTACACGAGGAGCTGCGAGTTCTATGATTTTTGCATACAGCACAATATTGTTAACAATGTGTCGTAACACAATAACATTTCTCCGAGAAACATTCTTTCACCAATATATTCCATTTGATGCGGCAATAACATTCCATAAATATATTGCATTTTGGGCTCTCATATTTTCATGTAAGTGCAGTTATTTTTCTCCTAGCATTTTATAACACAACTTTCTTTTTTTATTTATATTAATGATAATGTGACTATATTAATGTATCATAAAGTATTTACACTGTCTTCCTACTCTGTCTAATTCTAATAATTTCGTGAATTTCTTTCATTGGCATAACGGTGGAAAATACAGAAGATAAAATTTAATGAGGGTACACAAAAAATCATAACAATATACCAAGTGGCATTTAGTTTAGCGATGTCATTAATCGCTGTAAAATAACGAATCTGCCATTTCTTTCAATTGCATTTCTAATTTAGCATATTCTCCTTTTTGAATCTGTTAAAATTATCAATTACTAATTTGGTGCTTTTTCTACGATTCGATTCGTAACATTGAGTAGTTCAAAATGGTCATGAATTGGAACTAACTAAAATACCATACAAGTATTATTCTTTATCCCTCTCATCAATGACAGAACAAGTTAAAGATAACAATAAATTTTTTTATTGCAATTTCGTTTTAGTGATGTCTAAACTTATTTATTGTCTATATGTCATTTCAAGTAATGGTTTGGGTTATTATTTGTAGCATAATTTTTTTTTCTTTCAGTGTTTCATATTATAGGACATGGAATAAATTTTTATCATGTATCTACACAAACTGTGAGCGATCTTCAATGCCTCTTTCCTAATTTTCATTTAAAGTAAGAAATTTATTTTACATTATTTTTCTTCCTAATTCATCATCAACAAAAGGGAATATAAATTATACATTTTTTAGAATAAATAATTAATAACAGATTTTCTTTTAAGGCCAAATAGAATTTTTCTTATTAAATATTATATTTCAATCTAAATTTTGAAGTTTAGAATAAAAACGTGTAGGATTGCATGTAATATTAGCATCGAACATAACATTCTAACATCGTAATTTATGATCTTCATTTAATATCTCTGATGGAGTCAATTATTAATTCACCATCACTTGTTTAAACACTACTGCTCATGTCATCTGCATATTCAATTAAATTTAGACACACTGTGTACAAACATTTGTTATTAATATCTGTTCTAGAATGAAAATTTTGTTAGGCTATTAAAAGCATTATTGATCAGAATTTTATTAATGCAAAAAAAAGAAAAACTATTCCTGTTCAAAAGCATAGCTCAGATCTGAGTTTAATTAAATTCTGAAGAAACCCTTTTATAGTACCCACCCTGTCTTCTTCCCAAACTTCTGACAATTTTCCTAGAGTATTAAAAGCATTATTGATCAGAATTTTGTTAATGCAAAAAAGAAAAACTATTCTTGTTCAGAAGCATAGCTCAGATCTGGGTTTGATTAAATTCTGAAGAAGCCCTTTCATAGTACCCTCCTCTTCTTCTTTCCCAAACTCCAAAATCAGATTTTATTTAAAATTCTTTCTTAATTTAAACTTTATATGCTTATTTTTAAAATTTGATTCCATAAGATTTTTTATTTCTGTTTCTTAAATTCTTGGGAAAAGGCTTGCAATAACCATGTTTTAAAAGAAAGAGCCTGTTGTAAATGAACAGCATTGGACTTTAGTTGAGTAAAATAATGTCAATAGTGATTCAGCATTGCAGATATTTTTAATCATAAAAATAAAATGAAATGGACTGTTACGAAAAAAAAGAACATTAATTTATTTATTCGACATTTTGGCCATGCACAGGCTATTAAGTAATTTGATAATAATATCAGTGCGTCTCCTATTGGCAGTATATCCCTTAGAGTTTCAAATTTATTCTTATAATATTTTAGAAATTAAAATTGGATATGTTCCCCAGATGTAACATTCAAATTTGAGCATTAAACATGTGAGGATTTAAGAATTAAGCATGTAAGCATAAGTAGCATATGTTATGACAATCTAAAATATTCAATTACGAATCAACCTCAAGAGAGTTGATCTCAGTATCTTGCGTATCAAAGAACTAAAAGTAATTTTCAACAAAATGGTAAAAAAACAGATCCTGAACGTTTTAAATATAATCTACTAGCTAGTACCCGGCGTTGTTGCCGCAGAATCTTGAAAATATCGTTTGGAATTTGAAATGGTTTTCATGTTTAATTAAGAATGATAGGAAGAAGGATTTTTATTTTTTTGTGGACAGTGAATACATTCATTGAAATTGAAAGATATATAAAGAAAAAGCATAAATAATTTTTATTCTATTCTAATTTTTATTTTTATTATTCTATTCTACAAACAAATATTCCTTTTTATATATTAGATTTGTGTGTTCTTTTAGAATCATAAAGTTTGGTGTTCTTTCAGAATGGTAGTGAAAGAAACTATTTATTGTAGTACCTCCTAATTCGTTTGATTATTAGTTCAGAATTCTCAATTTTAATGATAAAAAAAGGTGATTAAAACATCTTGTTTTAAAATATATTTATACCATAAATCATTAATATAGTTGAAAAGATAATTTTTTTAAAACTAAGATGGAACAAAATTATTTGTAGTATAATATTTTCGGAAATTAGAGTGAAAAACGCTAAAATTTTATTAAATGTTTGGTTAAAATTTCAACCTATAAGAATGGTTCCACTAAAACTTTCTCGCATTTTCTCTTATAAAATTGTTACCTCACAGAAAGACTTACATTGCATTTATATACAATAGCTACGAAATATTAAAGTCTAGCTTGAATCTAGCATTTTTACTGAATCTGTTGTGTCTCCTTGGCGAGTTATTTGGTGCTCAATCCATGATTAATAGATGCAGTAAATAGAACTGAAAATATTTTGTTATGCTTTAGATAATAGTATTATGCCTATAACCATCCCGTAACGGCAAGTAATAAGTAGTCGAATTTTTATCGGAATCGGATAAGCGGTACGGCAGCGCACAAGTGATATTAGACAAACAATCATTTTTATTTATATAGATTCTATATAAATAAATGATGCAATTTTTCAGAGCTATTAACTCGAAAAATAGTGGTTGAACCAGAACTGTATTCGAATTAGCGTACCAATTGGGAAAAAATCTAAATTCACTGATTATTTAGTTAATTTCAAAATATTAAAAAGCATTATGAACATTGTTCTGGAATTGAAACAATGCTTGATAATAATTTGAACAATTTTTGAATACTACATGAATTAAAAAAATCAGATAAGTATAACAGAATATCTTGAAAACTCTGCTAAAAATTAGCAGGTTCTTTATTTGAATATACGTAGTTCAAATTTCTATTTAATAATCCCAAGTTATTAATAGCATGGACAGTGCATATTCGAAGCTTCAGAATATTCACTGTGAAAAATAGCAAATCTGCCTCTCTAAAAAAAAGGTGGAATATCCTTTCCAACACATTATTCATTATTAATTATATTAATTAACTTATATAAATATTAAATATACAGTCATATCTAGCATAATTAGAGTTAGTGTTTTGCATTTCTAGAAAGATTCTGGAACGAATTATACTCGTTAATCAAGATTCCGCTGTATTAATTAACAAAAAAATTTTGATTTACTGAATATGCTATAATTTAGCGCGTTATCAGAAACCTGATTGCTACTTCATCAAAGCATATTTTTGAGACTACGGCGAAAAAGAAACTAAAATCTGCACAAAATGCAATAATCATATTTTCCATCAAAAAACAACAAGTATCAAAAACTATACATAGTGTTGGTTTCATTTATTTTTATGGTTGCTTTCGAATACTTAAACATCTTATATAGTTTCAAACAGTTTTTAACACAATTTGAAACTAATAATAAAGAAGCGTAATATAATATAACGTAATATAAGAAATGCTATAATAAAGAAACGTAATAGGAATTTTTAATGATCATGAAAATATATTCGGATGTCTTCATTTACTTATAAATGACTTTTTTATTATTTACAGTTTTCAAAATCCTCCCAAACTCCCATATTGGCTATTTCAGACAATTACAGGTAAATTTCCATTTCTAAACTTTTTT
>JAPMOQ010032104.1:1599856-1639988 GCA_026543055.1 Argiope trifasciata
TTTTTGTATGATGCTTTAAAGATTTTCTAAATTTATAATTTATTTCCTAACAGCTTTGCAGTTTGTTTATTTATTTATTTTCGTTTATTCAATATCATTTGATTTTAATTTATATTACATCAGTAAGGAATTTCTTCTTAATCTATAAGTTATGTTATTTTTATAAAAGGCAATTATAAAAATAAAATGCCGTTTTCTCCTCTTCTTTTGTTAACATAAACATCTAATATCGTTTTTGTTGCTCTTATTAATGAAAAAATATATTGATTATGTTATAAGAATGGTATTGTAGAAATATTTAGACGTCGAAACTTTTAATTCAATTTTAAACTTTTTTTTTTTTTTTGCAGAATTTTTACACATTTTTCAAAGTATTATCTGAACAAAAATTTCAAATTTTATCATGAATTTAACTATTTTAGATCAAAACATTAAATGATGATAAATATTTGCAATAATTATTTTGAAAAAGTAGTGTTACTTACCAAAAGAGTAAGTGAAACTTTCTATTTCTGCAAGACGTCGTTTCCTCCTCTAAATTAGTTTTAATTTGCTTTTTACACATCAACTTATTTTCGTCATTTATTCAAATCCCGTTTTTTGTGTGAGGATGTGGTTTAATTTTTATGAAGGTTTTATTATTTAAACTATTATTGATGTTTGGGTGTAAACTCAGAAAATGTTTTTTTTTTTTCTTCCTATTAAGAGCCTGAAAGAGCAAAAGCTATAAGTTGTATGAATTAATTTACGCACTATATATGTAATTTGAAAATTTTCTGTCTGTTAAATTTTTCAATTGCAATAAATTTAATTTTTCTTGTATTGTATTTAAAATTCATTAATTAAACTAAGCATTAATTTTTCGATTTTTTTTATGAAACATTTATACGCTTTTAAATTCGAAAATAAAAATTAAATAATTAAAAGACTACACCCTAATTCAGTTGTCATTGTCGTCATTTATTGCATCTTTAGCAATGGAGAATAACACACAACTTCATCCATTAAAAAAATATAAATTTAACTAATAATGTTAAAGCACTTTACTTGATGAAATAGTATGTCATACACATCAATGATGTACTAAATTCAAAGTTTGAACTGCAGCAAAATTAAATAGAAAATAACATTTACAAAGTCAATTAGTCAGTTATTCTAAAATAATAATAATTCCCTGCTGTTGCCAACTCCAAAAGTAGAATGCACTTGAGCTATAAGAGCTCCTGTTACCAATGCCACAGGTACCCCCCCTCCCACCAGCGACTACGAGATTTTAGGAGTACCGCCTATTGAATCGAATACGCTGCCCAGAATGGATGACACTCTCTGGTCGGGTAATACTCTCTGACAACTCTGCTGTTGTACTTTGCTGAGCAGGAGACTTTGAAGTTGAATGTCGAGTGTCGTCGCAATCGTGCAAAACACAAGCAGGTTTTAAACGGTCGATGTTCACTGTGAGTCCTTTTCCATGCTTGTCTATTTCGAAACTTTTCTCTGTCCTATGGAGAACCCAAAAAGAGCCCTCATAAGGAGGTTGGAATCCGTCTGGAGGAACACGTGAGTGCAAGTTCCAAGATCCTTGCTGACAAACCCTGTTTGCGGATCATGAAGCTGTGGTTTAGGAGGCAATAGTCGTTGCATTACCTCTCTTAGCTTCCCTACAAGGGTAGATAAATCGGGACTGTCTGCAGTTGGACTTAAAAATTCCTCTGGAAGTCGAATAGGAGCATCATATAACATCTCTGCAGTTGCTGCTTCCAGATCCTCCTTCCATGTTGCTCTGAATCCCAAGAGGATTGTTGGCAGTGCTAAGGACCATTGCACTTTTCCATGTGCCATGATGGCTGCTTTTATTTGCCTGTGGAATCTTTCGACTTGTCCGTCCTCAGCTGGATGGTATGGTATTGTACGCTGCCAAGCAGTACCCAGGAATTTGGTTAGAGCTTGAAAAAGTGCAAACTCAAATTGCGTACCTTGATCCGTTGTTAACCTGAGTGGTGGTCCAAATCGGGCTATCCATCCTGAATAAAAAGCTGTTAGCCGATATATCCACCAATGGGAATGCCTCTGGCCATTTAGAAAAGCGACGCAGGTAAGGCAATATCTAAAGCTTTCAGGGGGAAGAGGTCCCACTATATCAATGTGAACATGCTCAAACCTAGCTCTAGGAGGTACAAAACCACCAAGTTTGCTTCTAGTATGTCGTGACATTTTCGCCTGTTGACATTGTAAACACGTAACAGAAAGTCAAACATATCTTTCGGTGATCATCTTTACTGATGCAGGTATACCTGGATGCGACAGGACATGTGGATGCCTAAAAACCTCAAACTTAAAGTTCTCGGGCACAAATGGGCGGATACGACCAAGGGCAATGCAAAGTTACTGGAGGCTCACCTACCGGAAGAGGCTATAATATTAATGTAGTTGCATTTGAAGACAAAATCTCTTGCAACTCAGAATCCATCTGTTGCTCCACAGCCATCTTTTGAAAATCTATTGCAGTTAGTATTTCAATTGTAGAGATGTTTAACCTTGAAAGTGCATCTGCAACCACATTGTCAACCCCTTTTAAGTGACGGATGTCAGTTGTGAATTGGCCGATGCGATCTAGTTGTCTTAGCTGTCGAGGTGAGCATATATATATATATATATTGCTGAAAGGCAAACGTCTACGGTTTGTAATCTGTAAATAGGATGAAATTTCGGCCTTCCAACATGTGACGAAAATATTTAATGGCCATGTAGGCTGCTATAAACTCTCTGTCGTATGCACTGTATTTCTGTTGGGCATGAGGAAGTGACTTGGAATAAAATGCAAGGGGTTGCCAGCCAGTATTAACCTTCTGTTGGAGAGCAGCATCCAGGCATTGTCTGAGGCATTCACTGCTTTAGCGAGAATGGCATTAGCAGAAGAGTGGAACAAAACCGTAGCCTCCGCCAAGTCCCGTTTACACCTTTCAAATGCACTTCTAGTTTCCTTCGTCCAGAGGATGGGTGTTTTGTCATTCTTCTTGGCTCCCTTTAAGTAGGTATGCAGAACAGCCTGCGTTCTAGCTGTATGTGGCACAAACCGTCTACAGAAATTATTGAGTGCCGGGAATCTCCGGTGCTCTTTCACAGTACTTGGTTCAGGAAATTCCGTTATAGCTGATACTTTTTCTGGGAGTGGAATAATTCCATCAATTGTGACAATGTGGCCCAGAAATTTCACTGGTGATTTCCCCGGGACACACTTGGAAGTATTTAGCCGCACACTGTACTCATTCAAGCGCCGGAATGCTTTCTGGTGGTGCTCCAAATGCTGGCTGTTCATTTCTGATGCTACCAGGACGTTGTCGAAATATGGCACGCAAAAGTGCATTCCTCTCAAAACATGAGGGATGAATCTTTGCTACGTGGCAGCAGCGTTAGAAAGTCTGAATGGCATGTAAAAAAACTCAAAAAATCCAAATGGCGTAGCAACGGTTGTCTTCGGAACATCCTCTACTTGCACTGGAATTTGATAATAGGCCTTTGCAAGATCCAGCTTTGAGAAAATCTTCTTCCCTTCGAGCATCTGCAAGCAGTCTTGGATGTGGCTGTAGATTGTGATCTGGGACTGTCACGCTATTCAGCTTCCTGAAACCTCCACACGGACGCCAATCTCCATTGCTTTTTGGAACCATATAAAGAGGTGAGGCTCAGCAGCTTTTTGAAGGTCTACAAACCCGTGTTGCCACCAGAAATTCAAACTCTTGCTTTGCAGCCTTTAGTTTGTCTACTGAAGTTTTAACTACTTGAATTGATGGTAGCAACAGCAGCTGCCATAATCCCATCCGCAATCTCTGTTAACTTTTAAATTCCACCATTAGATATAGCAAAAATCTGCTGTACATCAGTTGAAAGACGCTGTAGAAAAAGGGATTCAGAAAATTATTGGAAATTCGGTTTCCAGCCTTGCTTCTCATCTCCAATAAAAGACGCGAGTGCTTGCGATCCCCTAACTACATTCTAGAGATGAGGTCCCGGAGGCGTTGTTCTTCACTGTCGGCGTGTTGAGAACATAGTCGGCTTTTGAATGCCGTATATGAATTTTCTGCTAGTGGTTTTAAAACAAGATCACCCACAATAGCTAGTTCTTCAAGCTGTAAAGCAGAGAAAACATGGGGAAATTTCGCTGTCTCCATGGTGATTCCAGCTAGCTTAAAATAGCTTTCCATCTGGCCGAACTAAATCTCTGGATTAGCTCGCCAAAATGGCGGAGCTTTTATAGTAACCCGAGCTATGTTGCGGAAGTTTAACTTTATTCTTGCGACATTATAAATTTCAAAAAAGGAGCAAAATTTTTTTTACACAAAATGTAGCAAGCACTACCAATAAGTCCTGAGGCTGCAAAAATTTCTTTCGGTGAAATAATTGGCGAATGTAATCAAATTAAAGTTTGCGTATTCAAAGTCCAAAGGTCTCCAGCGATGGAGAATAACACACAACTTCATCCATTAAAAATATATATATTTAATTAATAATTCTTAAAGCACTTTAAATACTTCATGAAATAATATGCCATGCACATCAATGATGTACTAAATTCAAAGTTTGATCTGCCACAAAATTAAATAGAAAATGATAACATTTACAAAATTCCATTAGCCAGTTATTCTAAAATAATGATAATAATTTCCTACTATTGCCAACTTGCTATCTAAAAGTACAATGCACTTATTGGAGCTCCTATCGCCAATACCACATATCTATATATCTTGCAAAACTATAATTTCTGATAGTTTCTCTTCACTTTAAAGAAGAATTGAGGTATTTGGTTCATTTATAAGTAGAAAATGGTTGACTAAATTATTGATTTTTTCTAGATTTCGCTATTTTAGCACCAGAATTAAAGAACGCTAGCTTATTTCCACGATCAGTTTACAGTAATATGCTCTACAATAAAATTTCCTGATCTATGGAAAACTTATCCCGTATTCAGACATCGATAATATATCGATGTACTATCATGATTGAGGTACATTGCTATTTAGTGAGGAGAACATGAAAACAGTGTTAGTTATGGAGACAAATATGAAGAAATAAAGGGTTAAAAAGATAGAATAAGTTTTGTTGCCCTAAATATTTTTCAAAAATGAAAATAAAAGAGGTAATGAAAACAAAGTAGATTGAATTTTAATAAAACAAAAGTTTCAAGCTCAATAATCTCAATATTAAACAATATAATATTTAATACCTTTCACGAGCGCAAAATTTATGAAGTAACATTTTTCATCTTATACGCTAATTTTAGGCATCGCAGTAATGTAAATATCAAAGCGATTTCATAATTTGAGATTATACCTGCCTTTATTTCAGCTTAATTTAATAAAACTCGGCTTTGTAAAACAATCCCATGAATTGTGTTTTGACTATCTTCTTGTTAAACACATAATTATCATAGTAAATATGGAAATTTCAATGGGGGGTGGGAGTTAAAATTGAGAGCTAATATTGTTATTTAAAAAAAGAAATTAAAAGTTAAGTCAAAAATAATTCTTGCCAATGATTTTAAATGTTTGACTCTTAAATTAATTTAAAGCATTAAGATCATATCATATTAGAAGCTGGAATATATATGAAAACTCGACAGATAGCAATCTCAAAAATGTCCATCTGCTGTGTTCAGGCTGCAATTATCATAATTAGTTATTTGGATAGATTGTTTAGAACCGTATGGAACTCAAACAATCCGATTGATTTCAGCGATGAAATTTTTTCGCAAATGTTTTTTTTTTTAAATCTTTTTCCAAGCAACCAAATAAACAATACAAATTATACTATAGAAAATTCAACAGTTTGAGCACATCGTAATGCAAAAAATTTAAAACATGTTATATCAACATTGTAAATATTACCTTCTATTTATTCTATGGATGCTTATATCATGCAATTCAAGTGATAGAAACATCATATTGGTTGATATTTCATCATGTATTTTTGTTCATTTATTATTTTTTGAAATCTTAGGGCTTTTTTAAGAGCTGAAGTAGAGGTATGAGATGTTTTGTGAGTATTCTAAAATATGTATTTCATAGAATTGTGTATGGAATTTGCTCTAAGTTGTGTAATAGTTTTTCAGTTTGCAATTTAGGTATTTTTGAGGGAGAGGGGGGGTTTTGTGTGTCTAACAATAAAAAATATTTCAAAATTAAAATTCGTCATTAAAAGAAAATTCATGCTGGAGAAGTTAAATTTGTTAATGTAACATTGAATCGAAGAACTGTTGAAAAGGGTGGAGTCGACTCTTGATTGCTTGTAAAACAAATCTTAATATTTTAAGCAAAGTTGTATATTAGATTCATAATTTTTTTTAAACTTTCAACTTTTTTTTAAAAAAAAAGAAATTAATTATAAAATATTGAAGTAAAATACTACCATCACTTTAAGCTTTATTTAAAGTATTTATATATATATTTTTAAATGTATGTGTAATTCTAAGATAATTAACAGATCTATTTGGATGGACCATACGGCGAAGGACACCAGGATTGGTTTCGTTATGATGTTTCCGTACTTGTTGGCGGTGGCATTGGTGTTACACCTTTCGCTTCTATCTTGAAAGATGTCGTTTTCAAATCATCTTTGAAGCATAAAATATTTTGCAAGAAGGTAAAACAAAATATTCATTTTTTTTTTTTCTATTCGTGATTTTTGCTTAATTTTAATAAGTACCGTAAACAATTTTGCCCTGTAAAAAACTGAAATTCAGTACTGATAGTTAAAAGAAAGCATTTTTGAAATGTAAAAAATGTACAAAAACTAAATAATATATTAATGGCTAATCGCAAGTACATTGATAAGATGCTAGTTACAAATAACTCTTATTTAGATCATTCATAAATTATAAATTACATAATACGTAAAGATGGTCTTTTCGCATATTTCTAAACTACATATTATTCACTAAAAATAATAAATAATATAAAATTTATATATTACAATAAGCTAATAAGCAAAGCATCGTTAAGTTCATTATTTAATGTAAAAGTATTTATAATACGTAAATAAGCAAGAAAGGACTTAATTGATTGTAGCAGTTTCATTACTTTATCTTCTCTTTTGGATAATAGATGAAGATACCTAATTAGATACGCATTCCACAGGGCTCTGAGATTGTTATTATAATGAGATAAAATGTTGTTCTTTAAGAGGTGTGCACGTATCAATGTCTTGTCTTGTCTTTTTGTGTTTGTGTTTGTTTTGTGTGAAATGTGATCATAAAAGAAATGCTCTAAAAATATGCGTCCCCTCGCTTCCTCTTCATTAATCATAATGATCATTCAACCACAAGATTAATTAGCGAATAATGAAATAAATTTTAAACTGTAGTAGCATTGGACTGTGGTATTGCAACACTCTGTGATCAGACAGGATTATAAAACTATCTACAGCTCTTGTCCAGATAAAAAATTTTAAATTCAATCCCATCGGGAAGATGATTTCCGGGTATGTATTTAGAAATAGAGCGAAAATCTATCATAACTCTGGTTGAAAATAGAGGAGCGATCATTCTGTACTTAAAGCTAACTACTTTAAACGAACTTATTTGTGTACTTTTGAATACGACGGTTTGAGGCTTTGAACATTTTGATAACGTAAAGTGAAGGATATAAGCAAAACTTATTGAACTTTTAAACTTTGAATATCATTCCTTCATCTCTATATATCCAAAAAATCCTCTTATCAATATACGACTCTATTTCTAAGTGACTACTGACTGGTCTAAAATAATGAAAGTTAAGGAAGGAAAAAATTTCTACAATTATCTTTAATCTTATGAAACTTAAATTTACATTAGATTCATCTTATCGTCACTTCAGGTTATTTTAAATTAATTTATTAAATACAAATGCATTTTTTTTAGTTGTACTTCATCTGGGTAACGAGAAGTCAAAGACAGTTCGAATGGATGATTGACATCTTACGAGAAGTGGAGGACAACGACAGAAATGGACTTGTTGACATTCACATTTTTATCACTCAGTTTTATGAAAAGTTTGATTTGCGCACAACTATGCTAGTAAGTTTTTTCCTTCCAATATCAAGTGGAATGTGATGTAATTCACTTTGTAATAAAAAAGAAAAGTTTTCCCCTTTTTCTTTTTATTGTCATTTGAAATAATAAGAGTTTAACCGGTTAAACAGAATGGTCAATTTGAATTTATGGAACCAAAGAACATTAAATTGTTCGATGCTTCTCTAATAAATTGCTATAATTTTCCATACTTTTGGCATCTTCCTTATTCCAATGGAAGTTTGTTGCTCTTACAACTATTATTTCTTTGTCTACTCAATATATTTCCTCGGCATTTTACTGTTACATAGAATGCAACTCCATAAGCCTTTCAGTAATTTTGGCTGTGTTCTTACCCCAACTCATCGATATCGCTATCCAACTCTAGCTCTATAATAGTGACCAGGGACAAAATTTCGTCAATTGAGGCACAATAGGCACTTGCTGAACGTTATCTGGCTAAAACATCTTTCATGTAAATATATGGCTTCTCTTCAAATAAGCCTCGACACAGATTGATACAAGTCAATTGAACCTGTGCAAGTCAATTGTGACATGATGGTGTCTCCTCGCCACTCGTTCTGCGAAACTTCGCTCTTAAGCGAGTCCCTATTCTACATCCTGTTTTGCCAGTTATGCATGATACTCTTGGGTAAGATTTGACTGTATTTTGGGTCTGGGTACATTTTGCGAGCCAAAAATGATAAATGATGCACCGTGAATTTTTATGTCACATATTTCTCGTTGATTAAAATATTAAGCTGTTAAGCCCTAAAATATACATTTCTAGTGCTGATATTTTATGATAAAAGCTTGATTTTATTTTTCCTTTTCTTTCAGTATATATGTGAGCGTCATTTTCAAAGAGTTTGTGGTAGAAGCTTATTTACAGGCCTTCGCTCCATAACTCATTTTGGTAGACCAGACTTCCAAGTGTTTTTCAATTCTCTTCGCACGGAACATTCAGATGTAAGATCTGCTCTCAATTTCATTTCATTATATTAATTGTAATTGTTTTATAAAGATGCTTTTTTCTTGAATATTATTTTGTGTTTATTATACTATTATTCAATATCTGTTCTTATTTTAGTCAGTGTAAAAAATTGTTCAATTCATCTTTTATTTTAACGTATCGGTAATCTTTAAATTGTTTTGAAAATGGGAATTTCGATAGTCATATAGGAAGATGTTTTATCCTCAATTCGTATAAATAGAACTTAAGATAAAATAATTTTCTTCTTTGTACTAATCCAGCTTTTCACAAATTAAATATTTTTAAAAAAACCAGTAAAATAGTTTTGACAGAAGCGCAGCAAGGTTAAGTGGTTAGACATATTATGATAACATGCCATCCTCCAGTTATCATCAACGAAGTAGCAAGAGTAAATGTCATCGCAGCTTGATATTTTTTTCAACGCCTTATCATGTTTTACAGTAAAAAGTGGGATGAATGCATTTACATTTTGTCACTGTCGGAACATTTAAACCTCTTTGTTCTATGATCGTTATGCCATTTTATTTTAGCATCTTTTAGAAACCCATGAAACCGGCATGTTACAAACCTGTAATTTTGCTTCATAGCACGAACAGGGTCATCGTCAGACAGACCGTTTTATAATCAGCCCTGTGAATGCTCATCGGTTGCCGCCTCAATGATCTCAGAACTTGGTTTACAAACTTGGCGGTGAGTTTAAAGACAAAATGGATAATGCTCCAAACTTCGAGAATAAGCAGAGATACGCTTGATTGACTTAGAAGCTTCTAGACCCTCCACCCGGGGGCTATAAAAGGTTGGGAATCACGAGCTGTCATCGCAAATTGCTAATGCTGAATGCTAATGAATCAAGCTAATGCTGAACTAAGCTGTGTGCCTTGTTGTCTACGTCGGAAGCAGCATCGAGTCCTGTGACTATGTGGTAGTGTTACAACTAAAGTAAGGGACAGTGAAAAGTTTCAGCAGTGTGGAGAGACCTTAGGGCGAAGCTCCGAGGATCCCTTCTCCTGCTAAGTTCTGATTGACCGCTTTGTGTGCTGTGGGCGTTGTTACGACTGGATGTGGTACTACGACTACTTGTGGGTACTGTTGTTGCTGTCTGCTGCTGCGTGTTCATCTCGGTCAATAATAATAAATCAGTAAATTAAGTAGCATTCTCAAATCATTGTTTGAAATTTTTCATGTTGGTAATTATCAGCTCAACTGAACTTTCTTAGTTGGTAACACGCCAAAAATATACCTTTTAATGTTAATTTAATGCTAACTTCAAAACTATCTTGATCTCTAATTATCTCAATTTAATTTCCAACCAGTGGGGCAGTGAAAATATCAGAAAGTATACATTTGATTTTACAATTGTCCAGTCTTATTTTTCCATCACAGTCAACGACCTCTTAAATTGACAATATATAGAAAGCTACAAACAGCTTTATTGCTTGTGATTAATATTATTGGTTTATTGTGCACCATTGGGCTATGGAAAGGGGGGCTAAAAATGAAACAACTTTTGTTTGAAATTGTGATTTTTTTAATCCAAAACATCAATTATATTATTTTTTTCTAATTATCCGAACTAAATAAGAATCTGCTTGATTCCACCATTGTTGGCGGAATTGCGGCTAAAAAATTTATTGAGGAAAATGGCAGATATCAAAAAAATTTGCATCGAAACAAATGTAAGCTTCACATTTTTTTCTCAAAAAAACTTAATCCTAATGTATTGATGTTTTAAATTTAATTTTGTTAAAAAAGGGGGGGGTGACTTAAAAAAATAACAAAATATTTAACACTTTTTAACATAATGAGTCTATGAAATTCATCGTGCCTTTCTTCACTCCCCACATTTGATTTGTTGTCAACTACAGTAAATAGTTAAATCGATGTTTGAAGTCACATTTCAATTTTAAATTTGATTTGTTGTCTCCAATAATTATATTTTTTTTTCCGTCACTTTTTATATAGGTAAATAAAATAGCAGTGTTCAGTTGTGGACCACCATTGATGACCAGAAGTGTGCAGACATCTTGTGAGGAATTGAACAAACATGAGGGAGCAATATTTGTGCACCACTATGAAAATTTTTAATATCTTACTCATATTTTTTACGGAAAAGTTAAAATACACTTCCTATTATGATGTATGCTCATTAATATTATAACGAAATAGAACATAAAATTTTGGCATTATTAGTATTGTTTAGATAATATGATGCATTTCATAATATAATAATTATGATCTTGTACTCGATTTAAAATTTTAATCTGTACATCAAAATTGCATTTTTTAAAATCGGGATTATGTCAATAAAGCTTTCTAATTGCAAAAAAAGACAGTTTATCTATTTATTACTATTATTATTATGTAATGATATTTCTGAATCAAATTTAAATATTAATTCATTACCAAATTTTTATCTTGACTTAGCCCATATGAACTTCATTCTAAAGTGTTATTTTATTTCGTGATCCTATCAGAGCCGGTCTTTTTTATAAATGGGCCTAGAAGCCATTTGGGATTCTAAATTTTTGATAAAGCAATAAATAAATAAATGTAAAAATTTAAATATATTTTCTTTCTTTCTCTATTTTACAATAGCAGTACCAATTAAGTGCTAAAAATAATATCTATCCTCAACCGGGTTTTCTCTAAATTTCAGCTATTTCAAGATATAATCTTTTTCTTTTTCGAATTAGTTTTTCAAGAAAAGATTTTGAATTATTCAAACTACTTTCTATCTCTTTTGTTTTTTCTAAAATTGTGTTAAATTTTGGTTTTCAGTTTTAATTTTATTGACCAAATTAAATTAAATCAATCAAGAACAATTGTTTATGCATGAAATAGTTTAATCTGTTTTTGCTTTCCAACAAGTGTCGTATAATTTTTTAAGAGTAATATTTATGCTTTTGTAAAATTTTCCAGATTTTTGCTGATAATATGGGAAAAGAAGCAATATAATAGTTGCAATATCCAAAAAATAAATTAATACAGTTTATTCTTCTGGAAGCAATATCACAAATTAATAAAGAGAATGTGATAGATAAGGTATAAAAATTTACTTGAAAGCTTAGAGCAATTATTCTAGATTGTACACCTTTACATTTTCCTTCCATGTTGCAACCATTGTAGTATTCCTGTTCTCTACATTTCATTCTCCTATCATATCTAAATAAAGTTTTCTTAATCTTTTCAATGGATACACAATCCCCAATTACACCAGTTACTTCAATAAACCTTACAAATGACTCATTTGTAGTTAAACTTTTCAATTCAAAATTTGCATATATATTGTTACGAACCTGCGGTATTGCTTTCCCGCGCTAATACTGTCGTCGTAAGGAAGAGAGTTTTACAGCAATATGTATTGACTAGTGAATGGTTGTGACGTCAGAGGTCCCAAGGCTTGGCGACAAAATGGAAAGTACCCGAAACATCGAGAATTTTCCCTATCCGTCCACTTGGATCCAGCTAGAACGCTCCTGATTGGTCCAGAAGATGTTGGCCCCGCCTACCACCGGTATATATAAGGAAGAGGGCTGCAGTGAGTAAATCAATCGAGTTGGATAAAGTCGCAGCGGAGAAAAGGGAAAGGAGATCTGAGGAAGAATCCAGTGGAGTCAAGCCGAAGTGGGACAGTGGAGAGAAGCCGAAGCTGGACGATCTAGTATTCAACGAAGACAAGTAGCGCTGTGGAATTTATCGAGAAGACCTAAGAGAGAGAGGTCTTGAACTGAGGAGTCCTGAGCGGAGAACTGTTGTGTGGCATATACTGACGAAGCCTGCGTCGTGTGTCGTAGTCCGTTGTGCCGTCGTCGGGAACGGAGCTGTCCCGAACAAAGGAGTAGTCCCGTTGTGTGAAGTAGTGAGTCGACTGATATTTGTTACTTATGGAGAATATCAGGAGTATAATCCACTTGGTAACTATAGTGCATGGCTGTTTTCGAATTGTTCATTTAAGCTCTTGATCATGTTGGGGCTCCCTCAATCCTGCCGCTCCATGCACCGGAGCGGCAGGATTGAGGGAGCCACATCTCCCAGATGGCCGACCCTAGTTACAATTTCAACTTCTTTTAATTAAATTAATGCAACACACTTTCGTTAAAACTGCTTACATTTTCTGCATTTTCTCGGACTCCGAGTGAAGAGATTTATGTTTACCACATTCTTTTAAAGGTACCTAAAATTCCCATGCCTAAATCGACACTTGGTAAAAGAATCCCTATAAAAATCTTATAGTAAAATGATCGAAGGAGAAAATATATATCTCTTTCACTCTGGCATCGCGATGTGAACGGATATCAGTTCCATCATTACTTCTTGTATGTATTAAAGCACCCGGATGGAATAAACTGGTTAAAAATTCGAATGTGTCTTTTCTTCAGCCTCGCACCTGCTTAATATATATATGTTACAGTGAAAGACCGAAATGCGGAGAATGTTGACTTTCACCAGTGAATGTCGACATTCACATAGTTGCTTGACGTATGTCCAAAATATTTGCTAAATACCCTTATTTCTGACTTAAACCAGTAAGTGTCAACATTCCCCATTGTTCAACATGACGGATATTTAATTGTTCTTCTCCGTAATTCATTCGCGATAAAACGTCACAAGGATTATGTAACTTTTTCACCTCTCTTTCTGAGAAGAGAGACCAAGAACTTAAACAGTACATTCAAAATAAGAAAATAAAATATGAGAAGTTAAAAACTTACTTGATTATATAATATTTTCTAAATGAGTAAAGAAAAACTTACTCAACTATGTGATTTCCAAATCTTATTTGTTGCAACAACTTAAACTGTTAGGTCAGCAGTGTATAAATGAGAGAGCTGGCGCAGTAAATGATTTTAGGGAGACGAGTCCTACCTCCTTTCAGAATAATGGCTTAGAAAAACAGCTATCACTTGTTACCCCCACTTTTAAATAATAATAATATAACATTCACCATTAATTCCAAACCCTCTTTTAAAAGTAATAGTTCAAAAACATATTTTATGAACCCCGCTTTTAGAAATAATGGGATTCTAACGAGGATAAATTAATAAAAATGAAGTAGGGGCTCAGAATATTTTTCATTTAAAGAGATACATTTAGTATAGAAAGAAATAAAATACCATGGAAAGTCATATCCTCAAAAGTCTGAATTCTGCTGGTTATTTTCAATCCGAAACTATAAAACTGGGCGATTTAGAAATCGGTAAAAAGCACCTGATATCCGATGCGAAAATGGTAAAGACACATTATGGTGAAAAGGTTGTAAGTTTGGTGGATAGAGGCACAGTATTTCTCTCCGACCGTTTCAACAACATTATGACTGGCGATCATTTACGTTTAATGACAAAGCAATGCTATTTAATCTATCTAGGTAAGATGGATATTGGTAAAGACAATCCAGCACACCAAGTCGAATTTTCTTTCAACTGATTTATTCATCATTAAAAATTCAACGCATCTTTTTTGTTGCATTGAAAAAAATTGCAAAATGGCCCACCAGGCAAGTGATACTGGAACTCCAGTTCCAACAGGTGTTTTCGAATTCTATAACCAGAGTTCCAGCTTCGCTAACCCGGCCAACCGACTTTACATAGAGAGGACACATATTACATACAGGACCTAAGACCATAAGGTTCAACCCACCGCTAATTACTATCGATGAATGCTACTCCTTTGGAGCGACGACGAGAGTAGCTGACATGTCAATTTTGGCTCGGTGTAGGTCAACAATCATCAATCCAGGTATAAGAACAACCCGGGAGAGGTCGAGAATTGGACCTAGATATTACAGGTCGCGCTAACCGTTCCGCCATGGGTACTCAACGTTGTAGTATCATTTCTGTTATTTAAGCATTAACTGAAAGACTTAAAAGCTCAAGTTCCCAACTTTAAACAAGTAATTTTTCATTTAGAATATGAAAATATTTTAAAGCATTAAACGGTCCAATTTATTCGATAAAAGATTTTTCCTAAAAAGATCCATATCAAAAAGGTTAAAATAATTTTAAAAAACTATCATGACATACTGCTCTGTGTTGTGCTGCCATCTTGTAAGACGAATTAAATTTAAAATTGCCTAATGAATTTAATTTTAAAAATTCATTTTCTCCCTTGCGTCACAAGTGTAAAAGGAGAAAGTAGCTGATCATGGCCACACGTTATGAAACGTTTCTCAAGAATAGGGAATGAAATGTTTGTCGACAACGTTCTACCATACGTTTTCTCCTCGATATTTTAAATAAATACAGTCGGGGGAATAAAATTGATTTAAAGAAAATATATTAATATATAAACAGAAATGAATAAAGAAACGAGTGCAATACAAACTTCCTGGTCCGTGTAGTTCAACACACATTTTTCTTGATGAACCACAACCCGAAACATATTGGGTAGATAAATATACTGAACCATATCAATCCTTAATCTTTGAATATAAGTTAGCATATCAAAGACTACAGATATTAGCAGCTGAACTGAATAATAGATCCGAAATCGGTAGTTGTAGAGGTTTTAGACTTCATTCGATTCCCCTACGGATGTTTTAAATACTCGTACTCTCAAGTCTACGGATGTTTATAAGTAATTTCAAGGGCAGCGCGTGCCTAGACAAGCGAGAGAGAAAGACAGTATCGCCATCTCTTAGCAGCAAACGGAAATATCCTATTATTTTTGTCGAGAGCGATAGAATCTTTCACGTGCTTCGAGTCTAGACTAGAACCTTCCTTAACCATATAAAACGAGTGCATCGGCGCTTCGTGAGTTGAGTCGAGTAATCGAAGCGATACGGTTGGAGAAGGATTTTAATTGTACTGCGAAGTAGTGGATTGTGAAGGTATTGTGTATTTGTTTGTGTCATGCGCGTGCGAAATCCATAATTGTTGTGTCGAGTTCCATAATTGTTACGATTTTGGCATAATGTCACAAAAACGTAAAGTTGATAGTGAGTGCAGTTTTTCAGTCTAAATGGGAAATTGCACATTTTTTCATAGAATGGAAAGGTAAACCACTGTGTTTGATTTGTAATGGAACAGTTGCTGTTTGTAAGGAGTTTAATTTGAAGAGACACTATGATACGAATCATAAGTCAAAATTCGATTGTTACACTGAAGAAATAAGAATCGACTCATTGTCATTTTTAAAATCTAAACTTCAAGGTCAATAATCGATGTTTACTAAAGCTAATACAGAGAGCGAAGATGCCTTGAAATCAAGTTTTATTATTGCATTAGAAATCGCGAAAAGATCAAAACCTTTCACTGATGGTGATTTTATTAAAGACTGTATGTTGAAAGTTGCCGATGTTTCATTTCTATCTCAAAAGTCAATAATTCAAAATATTTCGCTCTCAAGAAACACTGTTGCTTCAAGAATAAACGATTTATCTCAAAATTTGGTTCTTCAACTGAAGGAGAAAATTAAGGAATTCACAAATTTTTCACTAGCTGTTGACGAGAGCACTGATACTGTTGATACAGCTCAACTTGCTGTTTTTATACGAGGCATCAACAGTAACTTTGAAATAACTGAAGAACTATTAAAGTGCGTTCCATTGACAGGTACTGCAACAGCAAATGATATTTATTCTGCAATTGAGCATTTGATAGCAGAATATAAACTCGACTGTAATATACTTAGCTCCACAACTACGGATGGCTCTCCTGCCATGGCTGGCAAACATTCGGGCGTTGTAACTAAATTAAAACAGAAAAGATCAGGGAATTTTGTGGGATTTCACTGTATAATACATCAGGGTTCATTGGCGTCCAAACTTTTAAAAATGGACTATGTCATGCAACCTATAATTAAAATTGTAAATTTTATAAGGAGCAGTGGACTAAATCACCGACAGTTCAGGCAATTTTTACAAGATTTGGACAAAAAGCTTTCTGATGTCCCTTATTTCACAGAAGTTCGTTGGCTCAGTCGAGGAGTAGTTTTAGAAAGATTTTTTTTGCATTACGTGACCCTATTCAAGCTTTCATGTTAGAAAAAAGGCAAACCAATTGATTATGACAATGACTGGTGGATTGATTGTGCCTTTGTGGTTGATATGAATAAACACTTGGCTGATCTGAATATAAAGTTACAGGGTAAAAATCTGATTGTCACTCAAATGTATTCATATATTCAAGCCTTTGAAACAAAGTTGAGGCTGTGGGAAAATCAGGTAAAAAATCAAACGTTGGACCATTTCCCTCATTTAAAATCATTTGGCACAGTGAACCAAAAAAAATTGGTATAATATTCTCAACTTCTGCAAAATTTGATTACGGAATTCAACATTCGTTTTGAACACTTTCACAAAAAGAATGAAATGGAATTCCCAATTTTCAACAATCCATTCACAGCTTTGAAGCTTCACAGGCACCAGTTCATTTGCAAATGGAGTTGATAGATCTTCAATCGGACAGTATTTTGAAAGAAAAATTTAATGAGATTAACGCTCTTGCATTTTATACACAATATTTCAAGAGTTTGGATAATTACCCGGAATTGAAAAAGCATGCAGCACGCATTCTCTGCATGTTTGGTAACACATATTTATATGAGCAGATGTTTTCCGTCATAAAAATAAATAAGAACAAACATCGCACAAGACTTACAAATGAACATCTCCAATCAATTCTTAAAATAACTGCAACGAATATGATACCTGACATCAATGAGCTTGTCAAAAACAAGAGGTCAGGTAACTGGATCCTCGTGCTCAACTTAGTTACCAACCATCTTTTATAACTTTGATATGATTTTTAACAACCGTATATTATATACTTATATAATTTAATAAATAAAATTTTATAATAATTCAGTTCATATTTTTTAATTTTCAATTCCCCCCCCCTACGAATTCAAAATTTAATATATGGCCCTCTGCAAAATTGAGTTTGACACCTCTCCAACAGAGTATTACAGTTCAATCAACCTCCTTGGTCGAAGAAATACATTGATTTAAGCACTGAAATGAGAACCAAAGCAACTAATGATTTTGAGAAGGATTTTTACAAACTCATGAATAATTGAGTATTCGGAAAAACTATGGGAAACATTAGAAAGAGACTTGATATCAGACTGTGTTGCGATTCTAAGAAACTCGAGAAACTTGTAGCTAAACCGAATTTCAAAGGACAAACCATTAAAACCAAACCAAAAATTTAGCCGCTATACATCTGAATAAAACTAAAGTGATCTTTAATAAACCCATCTATGTCGGAATGAGTATCCAAGATCTCTCCAAGCATTTAATGTATGACTTTCATTACAATGTAATGAAACCCAAATATGGAGAAAACATCGAATTGCTACATATGGATACAGATAATTTCATTTACATTATAAAAGCAGATGAATTTTATGAAGCTATGAAAGGAATGAGTGATTATTTCGACACCTCTGATTATCAGGGAAATAATAAATATGGTATGCCTCGAGTAAATAAAAAGGTATTGGGTAAAATAAAAGATGAAAATGTTGGAAAAATTTTAGAAGAATTTTTTTGGATTAAGATTTAAAATGCACGCCTGTAAAACTGGAAAAGGCTTGGTGAAAAAATCGATTAAAAAGTGCACCATAAAAATTAGTATATTCTTCAAGGATTATAAAAAGTGTCTATTCTCTCATAAGGTGCAATACAGAACCCTGGATCACATCAGAAGCATAAAAAACGAGATTCATTCTATAAAAATAAATAAGCTTATGCTGTCGGGAAAAGACGACAAGAGACATATATTAATTAATAGACGGCATTCACACCTTAGCTTTAGGTCATTATATGATCAAAAATTAGAAAGGTGAAAAATAATTTTTTTGTTATAATAAATGGCTGATGAACCAGATTGGAACGAATTTTCTAAAAAAAACTCTTACAGAAGAAATTTTGAGATAATTGGGATATTTTGTGAATTGGCGTTATGTTTTTCAATATTCGCCTTTAAGTGAAGCATTTATAGAGGAATATGCAACTGAAGAAGATTGGGCTATTATCTCCCACATTCAAAAACTGTCGGAATCTTTTATGAATAAATATAAAAAAAGATTTAGAGCGGAGCATCCTGTGCAGATTTCAAAAAATATCTGAGGAGTTTATGGAACAACATCTCGACTTGATGGATTGGACAGCTGTATCTTCTCGATAAACTCTGAGTGAATCATTCATTAAAAAATATCAAGAAAAATTAGATATGGAATTAATATCAGCGTTTCAAATACTTAGTGAAAATATGATTAGAGAATATAAAGAAGACTTAATTGGAAAAATATAAAACGGTATCGATACTTTGATGAAAATTTTGCTCCAGAATTTCAAAATAAAATAGATTGATGTTACCTTTTCAGATATAAGCTGCATATTTTATCTGATAACTGCTATTCGCTTTACTACAGAAAAGTAGCTTGCGTATTATTAGCTACAATATGCAATCGAGGTTCGTTCTTTGACCCCTTAAATGGACCGTAAACATGGTGATAAAAATGTTTTTTAATACTTGGAAAAGTATTAAAAGATGCATGCTAAACGATACATCATAGTCCCTAATGAGTGTTTTTCAAACCTTTGGTTTTAGAAGAGAGTTGATAAAATATATTTTTGAACCATTACTTTTAAAACGGGTTTTGGAATTAATGGTAAATGTTATATTATTATTATTTAAAAGTGGGAAATACAATGGCTGTTTTTTTAAACCATTATTTTGAAAGGGGGTAGGGCGCGTCTCCCTAAACTCGTTTACTGCGCTAGCTCTCTCATTTATACACTACTTAGGTCACTTTGAATTGCTCAAGGGTCCCTTGCTTTTACAACTGCATTTATTTATGAAACACTTCCTTTTACAACTGCAACATGTATAGTCTTGCCCCCCCCCCCCGCTTCTCGAATTAGCCATAGTCAGTGCCGGTTATCTGGAGGGTGCTATGCACCCGTGCCTCGCGACTAAGGGGGCCCCACCATGATAAACAATTAAAATAGTGTTCTGAACAATAATAGCTTTTACATGCAATGAATTCCACGTGGTTTGCTGAGAGTCGACCGATGCCGTTATTTGGCAATGATCTCGGTAACACTTATAAAGGGGGGAGGAGTTGCTTTATGAATTAAAAAATTTCCCACAGACATGTTAAGACAGAGCGGCACATCTTCTGGTCGCTGAGGCTGGTTTTAAATGGACTTGTAAATCCTCAGTTATGTATTTGGATTTGTTTATGGGATTTGTTATGTACTTGTTTGTTTATTTATATTAAGTTGCTCAAACAAAAAAATAAAATGAAGATAAATTAAACTCCTAGCGATGCACATTGCATTAGTACTTCACCGACCATGACCGGAATGAAAAGAATTAAGGAAGAAGTTTAAATTTAGCAGCCGGCGGATTTGGATATATACAAAGTTCATAGCATATATAATAATCTCGTGCAAGTATGCAAAATATTGTTAATATAAGGTAAGTAGATTTACAATTAATTTGATAGTTCATTCTATAAACTGCTTAATACTGTTAGATATAACCAAGTCAAGCTAAGGAAATATCCCTCTGGGTGTAAAAAAAAAGTTATCAGAAAATAAAAAAAAATAAAGCCAAGAAGTCATAATATTTCTTGACAATGAATTAAATCTGGCAAAAAAATTGCTTCAACTTTAGAAGAACTTCAACAACAAGAAATACCGAAACAGAAAATAATGACGAAAATGACAATAACAAATATGATCAAAAGAGTATAAATGATCATAGTTTATGCAAAAGTATTATTACTGATTATTAGAATGCTTTGTGTTACATTCTAAAAAATTTTGGACCTGTGCAACACAAAGAAATTTTTATCAAAACTGCTGAAGGTAGACTCTTTTCTATTACATACTACTTCTAAAAAATGGCAAATGGTGAAAGTCAACTTCGAAATTGGTTAATTTATTCAAAGACGCAAAACTCCGTATTTTGTTTTTGTTGTATACTGTTTTCCAAAAGAAGAGATAATGATCTTTACATGATTTTTAGGTGGCTATAATAACTAAAGAAAGTTTTCAAATGTAATCCAAGATCATGAGCGCTCTAGTTGTCATTCCTATTAATTCGTTTAGAGGTTGGAAAGAATTACTAAAGCGGTTAAATTTATGTTCGACTATTGATAAAACAAATGAAGTTAATATAAATAATGAAATGGCAAGACTCAAATTGCTATTTCAAAATATTGTAGAAGTGTACTTTTAGTGTTAATAATCTTCCACTTCGACGAACCCACAAAATAATAGGTAAGGATAATAATGGAATTTTTTATTTTATTTAATCGAATTGTTAAGTAAATACGATCTTCTGCTAATGGATCGTATAAATAAAACAATAAATTTTAAAATTGAACTGTGCATCATTTAGCAGATAGGTCACAGAACAAATTATTTCTGCGTTAGGAATAGAAGTCCTTAACAAAATTAAATACGATATAAAAGCATAATATATAACTATAATATACAAATGGATTGCACTCCTGATACTTCCTAGTAAATTTTGAAGAGAAAAGATTAATTATAAATGAGTAACTTATAGGGTTTATTGAAGTAACTGATCTGACTGGTGAAAGACTAGTAAAAACTCTATAGGAAAGATTAAGCGAACTTAACTGAGATATCTAATACTATAATACGAGGAATGGTTGCCAAGTCGAAAATCACCCCAGAATTAATAAACTCCGGTAAACTTGGGGGTCTGGGGTTTTTGGTCACGAGGAATCGATTGGCGCCGGTTTTGAAGCGCTACGGTCGAGCAGTTTGGAGTTACAGATAGGATATTTTCAAACTTTATTAGTTCGCCATAATGGCTACTTAAATTTTCAAGCGGTAACGTGCTGCCATCTATAGCCAATATGGCGAACTAATAAAGTTTTATGTTTATGCTGTTATAGGTTTATAATATGTTTCTTATGTATGTATATATGTTTGGTTTTTCTAAATAAATTTGTCAAACATATTGAACTTCAACACACTTCAATCTTTACCTTTACTTTACCTTTGTATAGAATAGTTCCCTTTCCAAACTCTAACTTTGTTTAGAATAGTTTACAATGGTGCACTTTAACCGGTTATCTTTTCACCAATGGTTTCACAAATTTTCTTATGGCATGTATTGTTTTGATAAATCACAATTGAAAATTTAAATCTTCGAGTTAGCTTCGATACCTGTTTTCTCCGAGCGGAGCTCGGTCACTCGCTGGTGAACTGTAAAGGACAAGCATACGACAATGGAAACAACATGAAAGGGAAATATAAAGGTCTACAGTCTACTAGAATACTTTCTCTTAATCCGCAAGGAATTTATGTGCCTTACCTATCACATTCAGTTAATTTATTAACTTGTAATGCCGCTTCCAACTATATATATATTAAAAATTATTTTGGGATATTGCAACCCTTATATTGTTTATTTTCTGCATCTACGAAAAGATGGTAAATTCTAAAAAAGCATTTAAATGTTACTCTTAAACCTTTATGTGACACTCGTTGGGAAGCCAAAACAGATTCCGTTAAAGCTGTGTATAAACAGTTTGAATAAACTTGTATTGCCCTAAAAAATTCTTAATGCAATTAACAATAATAAAGCGGTATCCAAAGCTAAAAGTTTATTAGATGTAATACAAGAAATGCCCTTTATTTTACGCTTAATAATATGGTTAGCAAAATTGTCCAAAATTCACCCTAGCAATAAATTATTTCAACAAAAACAATTGTTTTTAACTCAGCTTTAAATTTAGTTAATAAAACTGAAACTGAAATCCAAAATTTAACATTTTTTTTAGACGAAGCAAAAGTGCTAGCACATAATTTGAACATTTCAGAAGTTTCCGGTAAAAAGAATTCGAAAAAAGAAAAAAATATATATATTCCGAATAAGCAGAAGGCGAAGTTATAAAAAACTCGGTAGTGGAATTTAGGTGTCTTCTTTTTAACACTGTAATTGATGCTGTTATGGTACAAGAAGAAAATCGATTTAAAATATACCAAATATTATTTCTGATTTCAAATTAGTCACCGATATAAAAATTTTAGGAAAACATGAATTAGGAAACATGTAAAGTTTTATAACTAAAAATGGGAATGAAAACCTAATCCAGAAAATTTGTTTGCAACGAGATTTGATTTTGAATGAAAGATGTAAGCAACGCACAAGACATATTGCAATACATACTGAATAATAATTATAATGAGTTATTTCTAAATGTATAAACTGAGTTAAAATTATTATTTATGTTGCCAGTTACTATAGCAACGGCTGAGCGTTCTTTCAGAAAATCAAAATTAATAGAGGATTATCTTCGGTCAAGGGTGTGTTCAGAACACTTAAATGCACTTGCATCGAAAGAAAAATTGTAATTTTTCTAAAGTAATTGATGTATTAGCAAAAAATAATAATAATAATAATAATAATGCATTAATAGTATGTGTTCATGATTAAATTTTTTTATTTCACAAAAATTGAGGGACCCAAATAAATTCTTGCACCCCAGCTGCAGCTGGTCCCTTCATAGAGAAGACCGACCCCGGCTGCAGCTGTTTCTCACAGCGACATTTTTTGAAAAGAAATCTCATCTGTGGAAAGTAAAGTTTCTTTACAAATTATAAACTGATTACAGGTACAAAGCTGCTTGAAGGTATTTTTGCTTGCTGATTTATAAAAGTCGGAGTTTTCTATTCCAACAACAACCGCCGACACATTTTGGGCATCTGTACGACCACAGTCGACAAAGGAACTTACATTCGTACAGTGGTGTCGCCTTTCCATGGAAATTGGCGTCTTGTTTCGACCTCCGCCAGAGCATGTCAGTGACTGTCAACATACATTGGTGATAGTCCAAATATATATCATAAAATATTCGGTCTTTCACAGAGGTATTTGGTATATGTTGACATTCACCGGTGAGTGTCGACATCCCCCAATGTTGGGCATTCACGATTTCATATATATATATATAATCTTATTTCCTGATCTGATTTCACTTTCTCTACTTAATTAATTCAAGAGAAACTTTGCAAAATGCTGAATCGGCTAAAAGCCGAAGCTGTTCCCACGCTGAATGATAAAAATTGCTGACTTAACAAATACTTTTTTTTAAAAGTCCATGAGTGTTCCCTTACCATGTAATCGACGTGTGTCAGAAATCCCAATGAGAATCTTAGTATTATACTGGCAGTATAAACAATACTTTACCTATCAAGATAAACTATATAAAACGAGGGGAAATTAATTTCACGCTTTTCCGTCACGTCTGCTTGCCCGCCCTGCTTGTAAATATGCTGCCTGCCTCCGGAAGAAGAATAAAGCGGAACTAAAGATGAAAAGTCTTCTTCAATGTCTTTGAACTGCAATCTGCTTCCAAAATTTTAAATCCTTACATATATATATATATACTTTTTAATCAATATAATAATTCTCACTTTTAAATCTTTTTATTCATAATTTATTTTACATAATAATAATTCTTGAATTTAAAATAATAATTTTGCATCCACTTATAAATTCTGGAATTCATTTTCTGTTTCATGTGAGAAAAAGTCGAGTTTGATTTTTAAAAAATATGTTGTAAATGATTTTTTTTTTTTTTTTGACTTAGGAATGCAATGCAAATGAAATTGCATCTTTCTTTATTGGATCTGAAATATGGAGGTGGATAATTCCCACTTTCTTAGCTAATCAATTATTGTCATGACAATACTTTCATTAACATATTGCTATATGTTCATACAGTAGTAAGACAACATGTATGCAAATATATGCAATTAAAAATGAATACGACTGTTTTCTTGTTCAGATCGAGGAGCAATATGAATATGAAAATCGAATATTTATGTACATAATGCGCTTGTTTTGTTAAATAATTTGATACCAATAGAGTCCTCTAGTCAATTTTCATCTGTATAATTTAGAATTTCAAGGAGTAAGCAATACTAAATGTAATTACAAATAGAAACATTTCTTATCTTCCATTTTTTATGGGACATAGCTAGCTTCACTGGCTATTTCATGTTCTTTTCCTAGCTATCCAATTTTTTCTGTGTGGGGCTTTTTTTTAACTATAGAGGTTAATTTCAAAATAAAGTATTCTATAATCTAAAAATGTCACTGTTTTACTAATGAAACCTTTGCTTAATGCAAGACTTCTTTTTTTACCCCCTTTTTCTAAAACTTTTCCAAACAACAACAACAAAAAAAAATAACTTACATTTCCAGTAGTTTTTGAAAAATGAAAAATAAATAAGAAAATGAAGCATTTTTGATAACTAAAAATAAATAAACAAGTTTTAAAACTTAAAAAAAAATTAAAGCTCTTTATCACCCAACTATTTTTGATTGAAAAATGTTTAAAAATTTAAGACATAAATACCTAGAGTATGCAGTTTCACACAAAATGAATGTACAAGTCTTATTTAATTCCAAAACAAATTTGTCAAAGGTATTCCTTGTTTTTGTTTTGTAATAGTCTAAATTGTTTTCTTTTATCAGATTCTATGTGTTATATAAGCACTTCATTTGGGAGCTACATCAGAAATAGGCATTTCATTATTCACTTTTGTTAAATGATGAAGATGGTATTTGAGCTTCAAATCTTCAAACTTTTTACTTAACAAAAACATCCTACCCACAAACAGATATAATGCCCTAAATAGTTCATTATAATATTACATGATGTATAAAATTATTAATGCAATTAATTGCAGAAAAAAATTTAAGATCATTCTATAGTAAAAATTTTATAAATCTGAAATATAATGCTTTTTTACAATCTGGAATGGGAATATAAATATTTTATTTTTGCCAAATTAAAATACAAGCTTGGTGATGGTGACTTTCAAAGTGTGCTCATCATGTTTTCTCTTAATTTAGAATTAGTACTTTCATCTCAAAATGTGTAATGCAGATTGTTTCAAATACTTAAAAGTATATACTATTTTCAGTTAAATAATCATTGTTAATCCTTGAATAACCTTTCATTTAAACAATAGTTTAAGTACAATTATTTGTTATATGTTACTATTTGCTTTGTTTACTGTTATTTTTAGGAATATACAAATTCAAAATTTTCCAAAATCTATATATATTGTATTGCATAATGCAAGTAAATTAATGAAAAATTTTACAATTTATTCTTACATCTAAATACGTAGATACTGTGAGGAATTATAAAATAACTTCCTGCTGAATCCAATCCCTTCTTATCTACAGATAAGCATGGATATATATATTTTTAAATCTTAACAATGGTGTTTCAAGGTGTATTATCATGTATGTTTGTTAAGAGGTAATATAAGCTTTTAAATATCCAAGATTTTTTTTTTATGTGGACAATGCAATTACAAAGATTGCCGATTCTTCATTCTGTAGAGGCTCATAATATTATTTCCAGAATCAGTCCTATCAGACGATTAAATTTACAATAACGCAATTGAAAGTATGAGAAAAACTAAAAGTTTGAGACTTGGCTATATAAAGCTAAGCTTATATAGCCAAGTCTCTCTATATAACTTATTATATATTAGCTTTTAGATATGAGATTTATAAATGAGAATAAATTGTTCAGATAAATCTAATCTATGAAGTTAAAATGCAAATAACTCAAGTTCAGTAGAAAATTACATGCGATGGACAGCAATGGCTTTTCCTTTTATTTCAACTTTCATGATTATGATGAATTATTAGACAAATACAACATTCTATCTAATAAACATATTAACATAAATTGCATTCATGACAAAACAGAAAATAAGGAATTCTGATAATGATGTACAAAATTTTTTATTTAAAAAATGTACATATTGTCAAATTCAATAAATGCCATTTTTCAAAATTTTATATGGCATTCTAAAAATATTAATTAAAAAAAAAAAGATCGAAATAAATTTTAAGAAAATCTATTGTAAATATCAATTATTCAATGAGTGAATCACGACTAGTGAAAAATGAATGGTGAAAAGTAATACCTTTCTGAAATTAATACAGCATGTTCATCAAGAGCAAAAATTTCAGAAAATATTTTATAATCTATATCAATTTTCTAGAACAATAAATAAAGATATGTTTTGAAAAAAAAATTGAAATTCAAGTTTGATACTATTAAAAATTGCATTTAGATCCTTATAACTTTTACTTTAATTTCAAAAAAAATTTGTTAATTTATTGAATTAAACATTAAAATACATGAGCTTGTATTTTGAGCAATTTCAACAATTTTTAAAGTGCATTCATTAGGATTAATACTGTAGAAATATGAATATTTTAAAATATTTGTTTTCAAAGAGAGGATAATTTTTTTTCTCAACAAAACATTTTTATACAATGAAGGCACAAAATCGTATTCACTGATTTACAATCTGCAAAGATTTCTTTAAAAATTAGTAAATTTCAATATCGAATTTTTTTTAATGAATATTTTTAAGCACAAACTATTGAAGAAGAAAGTTATCCTGAATAAAGTTGTTCAATAAAATATAACTGACCATAAAATATAAGATTCATAGAGCTCTAAAAACAGATACAATGATTTGTTTCCAGAAATTGAAGGATTCCATACAAATGAAGCATTCCTAACATCTTCAAAAATAAAACATTTTTTTTACCATAGAAAATAAATGTTTTTATTAGTAAATTAATGGTTTAATCAAATGTATTTAATATATGCAAAAAATGTCTCACCAATTAAAATTTGATATCTATTTCGCATCTTGTAAAGATATAAAAAATTTAATGTGTTGTGTGTGTGTGTATATGTATCTGAATTCCAGTTCATGCATTGCAATCTGGTATTTAAAATGGTTTTCTGTTTACATTAGCATTATTTATTATCTCTAAGAATTTTTAGTAAATGTAATCAACTTTATTATTTTTATTTACTTTATAACTTCCCAAAAATTTTAAATACATTATCTTTTTTTTATTTCTTTACATAAGCGAGTATTAAACACAACCAGCATATTCAGAAGAATTGTGAAAATAAAACAGCGCTGTTGCTTTCTTTATCTTAACTTCCCATACTTTTATTATTCAAGTGCTGTTGATTAAAAAAATGTCTTTCGTACTATAATCACCCTTTTTATTATCACAGTAAGAATGGAAAAAAAAAATTATAAAGAAAATTTGTGCTAAATATCAAAAGAACATATTATGTTAGATAAACTTATACATAGTCTGTCATGCTATACAAAATGCAATTGCATATTAAGCGATATTCAGTTTTGTTTTTAATGTCGCAAATACCACTTGAATTGACTTTCCTCTTGTGACAATAACGAAAAATGACTGAACTTTGAGAAAAGATAATCTTTATTCAAAGAAGGAAAGGCATTACTTTTCATGTTCTTTCAAAATGTATAAACAAGGCTAGAAAATGAATGGAAATATGGTAATGGAATGAGCATTGTAAGATCTGGAAGATGAATATGTTGATAGTGGCACAGTTTTTGTATACAAGGATGTCTCAATCTGCATGAGTATGTGCTAATGTCAATTTTACAGTGCTCAGAAAAAGTCTATGCGCCAGGATTACCATATTATAAGAAAGACTACTACAAAAGAAATTACAAACCTTATTTGTTAAAAAAAATTTCAAATAACAAAAGAAACAAGAATATTAAATAAAAGCATATGAATAAAATAATCAAAGACTAAAGAAAAGATTATAAAAGAAAAATTTGTATTCAAGAACATTTTTATATAATTTAAACATAGAAAATCAATCTAGTTAATATAAAATAAAACCACAACAGCAAAATCACATAACACTTTTCCAGAAAAACATAAGTCTCATCTTTGATAGAATCAAAAGAAATTTGTAACATAAATATAAAAAAAGAAGTTTGATAATAGATAATTCGCAGTTAAAAACAAGCAACACAGAAAAAGCTAAAAATAAAAAAAGGAACAATACATTTTGTTTTTAAAACAATGTTTATAAATTTCGCACAAATTACTCAAATGGCAATAGCATAATTTAAGGCATTTTTTGGAAATCTTATAGCATTAAAATATTGCAAATAAAGTTTGACTAACACTAATTATAATAAATAGATTGTACAAATTGAGCATATTGGCAAAACTTAAAAATAATAAATGGCAGTAAATTCTAAAAGCCAAAAACACCATTCCAAAACCACATCTAGCAATAAAACATGCATGAAATTAAATTAAAAAAATAAAATACAAAAGTAACAGAAATATTACTGATTCAAGAATAATTATTCAGTACGTTTCTCCTACATAAATTAGTACTCAAAATTCCAAATGAGGTTCCTTTTGCAGATAAAGCAATATATATCTTTTTGCCCTAGAAAATTTATTTTGGTCATTCAATAAATAGAGAGTCAAATACTATTAAGGAACAATTATTACAAGACAATGCTAGCAACCAATGAAAAATCCAAATAAAAATAATTAATAAAAAAAGTGTCAAAGAAATTTTATTTGTTAGGGATAGTTGGTTGATAAGCAAAATAATCGTTGAGACGAACCATCCAAATTAATCCTCCTACTTAACAGCCCGGATAAATGAAAAGTATTTTGAGAGGTTACAGTGTGATTGGGGATACAGAAATGTCAATATTATTACAAACTAGTATCAAATTAAAACAACCAAGAATTATTCTTACAATGCTCCATATAGATATTTCATGTCATATGTCCTCAAGCTCTTACAGTTCAAATCTTAAATTTTATAATTTTAAAGGATTCAATAAATTTTAGAAAACTGAGAAATTATCCCAAATAAGTAATAATGAGAAAATCAATCAAAAATGGTTCTCTGAGAATCTCAAAGAGTTAGACAATAATATCATAATAACTGTTCTGGTTCTGTTGGCTTAATATTTAAAGAATGACCCTACGAGTAAGATACATATAAGAAAAATATTTAAAGATCCAGTATCTACAACAAAGCATCGCTTATAATAAAAGATTTCTGATAAATAAAAATCTTCCTTTCTATACAATTATAAATAATGAATATAGATAATTTTAAAAAAAATCTTGACATATTAATGTCTATTGAGTCTATTTTCTTTTTCTTTTAATCAAATGATCTTCCATAAAAAATGTACATCTCTTTACTTACAAATGGTTATGCAACAAATAATAAAGCTATTCAGCATCACAGAGATGAACTGTAGTATAAAATATGATAAATATGAAAAATCACAGTACATCTTACTTTGCACAGAAAAGAAATATATACGATATGCTAAAATATACATTAACGAAGTATTCTGAAAATTTTAATAACAAAATGAAAAGATAAATATATTTATACCAATTAGGCAAACTAAAAAGAATTTGAATATGCAATTTTTTATAATATGATTTTATTATTGGGATGCACATACTTTTCAATGAATGCCATTTGAACTAATACTTGAAATGCAAATTTAAAAAAAAATGTTTCTCTCTCCCTTGATTATTTAAACATTAAATTATAAGCCTTTCCCAATTATAAATTGAGAATTTCATTCACAACTTAATATTGGATAGATCATAAAATTTTTTTCACAACACAGCTATGTTTAAAGATTTAATTAACTAATTCCATGGAAACAAACTGCTTCAGTCGCTCTAAATACTGTCCATACAACTCCACATCATTGTGACCAGCTCCTTCAACCCAAAGTGGTTCAACTGCTCTAGGACAACTTTCATAAATGGCCAGACCATGAGAAAAATCAATAACTTCATCCTCGGTTCCGTGGATTACAAGGACGGGAGAAGTAACTTTGGGTACTTTGTCAATGCTAGAATACAAAAAACATGAACTCAATATACACACAATAAATTATATAAGCATCAGAAAACTGAACAGACAATATGAAAAATATAAATTTCAGTACAGGCATTTATAAAAGATTTAGTTAATTTCATAAATATGATTCACTTTTTTAAAGCTATATGATAATTTTAGAGAAATGAACAATTATCATCAGATGCAGAAGAAAATACAATATTGAAATATAAAACACTTTATTTTAGGATCTACAAAAATAAACAGATTTATAGAAGCACAATTATTAATATCCAATTTTCTGTTTTAATTTTAAAATATTTCTAACTAAGCAAAAAAAAAAGATGTTAATGGGAAGATTTAATATAGACTGAGCCTAAATGTAGATGCACATATAATTTACACTGAAGATATAATAGAAATTAGGATAAATAATTATATTCAAGGCAATGGAACTTCTATTCCTTATTTAATCACCTGGATGAATATTTATCTTGGAGAAGAATAAAAAATGAGAAACATGCCTATTTGCTGTTAAAAAACAAGCATAGAGGGCAAGAGAAAAACATCACCATACTGTCAAAGAGTAAAGAATAAATGCAAGGCATGCTAAAAATCGACAGTTCAAAAACAAACCATTTCGCAAAAAACCAATTTCAGCAATTTAACTACTTGCTTATAAAAATAACAAAACAAAGCCCTTCCCCAGGTTTATTTTATATCTGAAGAAGCAAAAAAAAAAAAAAAAGTTCCACCATTCTTGAAATAATATAAACCTAGAACATTTAAATATCTTTTTCTTATTTATATATTTTTAAAATTTAATAAACCGATTGTTTTACAGTATCTTAACAGACAACTGATCTTAATATCAAATTAATGAATAATACATTATTTAAAATATAAATTTCATCTTAATAGTTTAGTTCAAAAATAGCTTTATTTTTCCAGTTATTAAGTACTAATATTCAAAAAAATTAAATGTTTTATAATTTTTCTTTTAATAAACAAGAAAGATAGTCTTGTTAAAATAAGTTCTTCATTTTAATAACAAGTCGGCTTATAGAACAGATGGAAAACCATTTTTAGTATTTAAAAGAACATCAACAGGTTAAAAAATGGAAATTTCATTTTTTAGTATTTAAAAGAACATGAACAGGTAAAATAAATCTAATAAATAAAGAACATAAATAATTCTAGTAGAAAACTATCATCAAAGAATATGTAGATTCATGCAAAAATTAATTAATCACTTTAAAAATACTTTTTAATTAATAATAATGATCATAAATATTGTTAATTATACTTCATTACAGAAAAATAATAATTTGAAATAATTATAATTACACAAGAGTACTGCAATCAAAAAGAGCTACAAGACAGAAATTTGTGTAATTTTTTTATTTCTGACTTTACGTAATGCATTAATGCTTTTAAAAACACACAATTTTATGAATTAACTTGAAGTATATTTTCTGGTTACTAAAATAGAATTTTAAAAAAAAGGAAAATATTTAAAAAATGAGAAGTTGAAATGTTTAATATCTTTTATATTGCATAAATGAATAAAAAAATATCCATTATCAAATAACAAGAAATTAAACTATACAATACATACATTTTTTTAAAATATCAAACTATCTGAACGGTTTTTCATTGAAAACAGAAAATATATAACAAATATATTAGCAATAAAAATAAAAGATTACAACATATATATATCTGTACTTGATATATTTGTCATTTTTAAATAATGAAATTTTTTAGACCAAGAAAAATATACATATTCTTTTCTTCCCAAATATTTTGTATGTGTAGTTTTTAATATTTGAGGATTTATCACATTGTTCACATTTACAAATAGTTGAGTATTTTAGTTGAAAGGTAGAATGCTCACAATATGTATTACAAATGTAAAATTTGATTTCCAAAGTGAGAAAATGATATTAAATAAATATTTTCAAGCTTTGTAAGCAAAGGAATTTGAAAGTCTAAAGGAAAATCCTTTCAGTTAATTAATGCAAATTACTATAAGAGAGATTATATAATCAAAATCCATGTTTTGGGGAATACATCAAACATAGTCATTCATCAAATGCTTATTACAAACCACTTTAACACATTTTGAGATATTAATATTAAATTTAAGTTACTCAAGAACAAGCTGAAAAAGTAATATATATCTGCTAATAAAAATATAATCTATGACAATTTGATAAAAAAAAAACATATAATTAAAAATTCAGCCAAGTAACACATTCGTGTTCTCTGATGATGATTTAATGAAAAATATCTACTTAAATCTATAAATTAGCAGTTTCAATATCTTGTCATATGTACAGTCTTCAGACATCCAAACATTAAGGGCAATAACAATTACCAGGATATCAAAACAGCAAATCGGCAGTTATAAATTTAGATCTTAAAAGTATCCTAATAGTTTTTTTAATTCAATAAAAAAAAAATTTGTATTCCTAAACAAAATGACAATTATATCAAAAATTCAAAATAATAATGGCTACAGCAAATGTATTTCTCTAAATAATGTTCTCTACTTTACATGACTAATTTTCAGTTCAATTAAATTTATGACAAAGAAGCCCTTAGCAACAATGTATATATATAGGATAGTTTTGCAAATATACTAATTTAACATTCAAAATCTACATAAATACAGTCCTTTAAATAATTAATTTACAAGCAAATGTCATCTTACCTAGGAAAAGCATCAAAAAACCAAGTTCTTTTGGTGTTGGGGAAAGCAACACGCATTCCTGACATTAAGGGCGAGTGAAGTATCACGGCTCCCACTTCGTATCTAGAAGCCAAATCTACTGTAGGCACTGTACCGATACTCTGACCATATAAAATGATATTTTCTGGACTTATTCCATATCGAGTTCGCAATGCATGCCAAGCAGCGTCCACATCGGCATACAAGTTTTTTTCGGATGGTTTTCCCGTACTGATCCCATATCCAGAGTAATCATAACTGAAAATATTGCAATTAATTCTAGATCCGAGTCCAAGATAGAAGCTGCTCATTTGCCCCAAGTCCACAGCATTACCATGACTAAAAAGGATGGTAAATCGTGCATTGGGGGTGCAACGAACAAACATACATGCAATTCGGTTTCCCCGGGGAGTTCTTGTGAAGAAAACCTCTGTACCTTCCAGTTCCCTCTGGGAATATTGCCATTCTGCACGATCAGTCAAATTCAGAGTAAATTTGGTTCCAGTTTCATCAGTTACAAAAGAATAAGTTGGTTCAGGAGGCAGAAATGCAACTTTAGCAGCTATTCTTGATGGAAACGGTGGACAACAAAATAAACAACATAACTCACTAAAAGATAAACCGTTCATCTCCTAAACAAAACAAAAGGATCTACAATTTTGAATATAAGGATCAACAATCTTTCCTCCACATAGCTACGAAATTTTGATATAAATTGTAATTAGACAAAAGAAACATCGCATGCTAGGTAAACTAGTTCACAAAAGAATACAAAAATTATCCATCTACAACACTACACTCCCCCACAACCTCAGCTCTCTTATGACGTCATGCGGATATGGTTCCGCGCGCTGCACAGCTGATATTCGCATATGTTTTCAAGATTTTTAAAAAGCTTGATAGATAAGGGAAGAACTATTATTGAAATCGCGATTAAAAACTCAAACAAACTATTAGTTTAAACAAAATACGATATCAATTTTTACAATAAAAACAGTAAAACAAAACTTGAAATGTAATTACGGTTTGTCTAGGATGTATTTAACTGTAAGAGAAAGGCTTCATCAAAGGCATAGGTTTCTTGCAGGACTTTCAAGACAAATCCTTGAAATAACATTTATTTTTAAAATTTCTTCTAGGCCCCTTTTTGTTTTCAAAATTATAAATATCTGTTGCCTATTTTGTAAAATTAATCATTAACCAGTCTCAAAAATTGTACATTTGGTTACAGTGCGACTTCAATCTCAGAAATAATGATTTAAAAGATGACATTTTACAAATTTAAAGCAATAGTCTTGTAGGCTTGGTTTTAAAATTCAAAGATTCTAATTTTCACTTTAGATTTACTTCTACAATGTGCTCTATTTCAAGCAAGATGAAAATCTGGAACACATTATTTATAGCTAGCAAAATGCGAAGAACATTTAACGAAAACAGTTTGAATGTATTCCACATTCTTTCAGTGTAATTTTGATCTCTCATTTGATGCTAAAAATATTTAACTATCATTTTGAAATTCCTTAGTTGCATCCTAAGTTAAATTTTGTTCACCTTTCCTTTTTTTCCATTACCATTTGTTTGTTTCTTTTTTTCATGTTTTAATTTAAAATTTCCACCTCTTGACTTGTTAATAATAATATTTATTCTTTTTTAATGTCTTGGTAACAGAGCTATAGATAATTTGAGATAAAACAATTGAAGTGAGCTTTAGCCTCAAAAACTGTTTTCAAATCCAACCCAATTTAAATGAATATATAGTATTTTCAAGAAACCAAGTAAATGCCAAGTATATGCATGTTATAACTCTCTGATTATGATCGTTATAATCGATTAGAAGTTTTAAATTGGGGAATCAAAACACGGAAAATCTTCCTAATCGAAACTAAAACATACTTTAATAAAATTATAGTTTCTGATTTCCATCTTTCTCACCCCAAATGAAAATTTAACTAAGTTCACTGGATGTAATACGATATTCTTATAATGTTGTTTAATGTTTTAAATGCCTTCCGATGTCAGAAAGTTATTGTAACAATGCGAATAATATAGAACAAAATTTTATGCTGATAGGAAACACGTGATATATTATGGAGGATAAAAATCTCGGCCGAGTTCGTAAATTGGTTGATCTATAGAACTATTCCAATCTATAGGTGGCTTCTCACGAGCATAACTATTGCGAACAAATAAAGGACAAGTCTACTTCCGGAAAAGCAAGTGACCACGACAAGGGCAAATGTTTATCCTGTCGGGGCAACCGTTATCCATCGCCCCAACGATGTTGTCTCAACTGCTCATACGAGGGAAAATACAGGGATAACAGCAGAAAGGCAGCAATTCTGCGCAATAGTTAGTCTCGTGTAAACCCACCTTAACAGAAAACAATTTCAATTGAATCTTTTTTTTTTTCGAAAGGCAACAATTTTGTTTTCTTACAATGTTTTCATTACTTACTACCAATTTTTTAAACACACTTTTTTATTTTAATGGAACAGAGCTCATTATCATTATTTTCCATCAAACTTTTCAATCCTTAATTTTATCACTTTTAATGTTGCAATAAAAAATACTGTTTATTTTTTAACATAAAAAATAACATTAAAGCAGACTTTATTTATCTGCTGCTTCAGCAATCTTAAGCTGAATTTAAATTAGGTCCTTTATAAATTTTGTTTCGAAATTCCATCCATCCATCCATCCCATCCATATATATATATATATATATATATATATATATACACGACATGCGTTAGAAATCTTGTTAATGTCTCTCAAATAAAAAGGATTTCACTTTCAGTGATGAAATACCTCATCGCACTACATGCAAAGTAATACTTTTTAAAAAACGAATATTCTAATTTTTTTTATAATTATTTATGAATTCAAATGATTCCCATTCTTTCTTTGAATATTTAATTTCGTGTTTCACAGATATTTAAAAAGTTTTTGATACATGAAAATACTTTTGTTTTTATATGGCAACTAAAAGGAGTACTTTTAATTGAAATTTTTATTAGACTTGCAACATTTCCTAAAAACTTTAATTATCCCAAGATATAACTTGTCAAAATGGATATTAGATTTAACTCGATTAATATCTTTAATGAGTGAAAGTATCATAAATTTGGTGAAGAGACAATAGGAAGTTTCTACGTATAAATATTTTATTTGTTTTGTTTATTATTATTATCATTATTGATTGTTATGAATACATAACTTTATTACTAAACTGTATGATTACTTTAGCGGCTATATTTCTCAGCATTCCATGGGCAATAGGCAGGACTGTCCATCTGGGGCATGCGAAGGGTGAGGAGGGCCCCATCGTAATTAAGAATGAAAATAGTGTTCTAAATAATAATAATGTTACACATACTAAAAGTCAACTAGTTAGTTTATATGTGGCTGGCTAAGCGCCGACTTGCGCCTTTATTAGACAATGATCGCAGTCTATAGAAAACATCTACAAAAGAAGGGGGGAAAATTTATGAATAAGGAAATCCCCATCAAACATGTTAAGGCAGAGCGGCGTGCCCGGCGCCCAGAAGTCGAGATTAAGGCTAGGTTCAATCATCAGTTTATAAATCAAAAGATATCTACTTTTTCCTAAATGTAATATTTTTAGAGTAATGTATTCACACAAAAAGTAAAACGAAGATAAATTAAACTATTTACTCCTAGCAATGCACATTGCATTACTTCTTCGTCTGTCACAACCGTAATGAAAAGAATTAAGGAAGAAGTTTAAATAGAGCAGCGAATAGATTTGGAAATATAGGAAGCTTAAAATATAACATATAGTCCAGTGCAAGTGCGCAAAATATTATTAGTATAAGATAAGTGGATTTATCATCACTTACCTCACATACTAGGTAATAGCGTATTGTATAGCATGTAATAATTTGATAATTCATGCTATAAGATGCTTAATACTATTAGATACTAGCCGCCTTTGGCGACCAGCTGGTTCGCCATGAGTAAAGCGTTCTAAAATTTTCAATTAAATCACATATTCATTAGCCTTGAAGTAATTCCGGGCATTGATTGACCTGAAATTAATATTTTTTTTAAGATGATGGACGGAAAGTTCTAAAAGTACACCTTTTCCTAATAATATTCTTTAATTTTATAAATCAGTCAGTTTTAACCATCGATTATGCTTCCAAAATATTAAAAAAAAATCGGTGATGTTGCCAAACTATTAAATATATTTTTTTAAAGAAAGCGAGAAAGGGAAAAAAGTATTAAATTAATGATACAATTGCAAACGATTACATAAATATGCCATTGAGTCGGGACTTCAATGCATATCCTGTCTAAACTCAATCAGGTTTACCGTAAATAAAGAAGATTTATCGAGTTAATGATATAGATATTGCAAACGATTGTAGAAACCTTTGCTTTGCATTTATTTTTTAAAGAAAATATCACATTTTATATTTATTTTATTTTATCCAGTGACGTGCTGAAAGTTGCATTTCTGTAGATTTATTTTGCGATGATAATTTTTTTATTCGAACTTCCGGCATTCTTTTATTTTATCCAGTCACGTGATAAAAACATGGTTAAAATATTTCGTTAAAAATAGAAGCTTACATTATAAATTAAAAAAATTGATACCGCTGGAAAGCTGATTTTTTAATCTTTGAATTGATGTAAAAATCATGTTTATGCGATCATATTTTCGAAAGTTATAGCGGAAAAACGTCGAAATTTCGCTTAAATTTTAATTAATTCAAATTCTAATTAAAAATTCGAAAAAGGGGCTCCGAGGTGCACATTCCGGACCTCCAAGGTATACATGTACCAAATTTGGTAGCTGTAGGTCCCACGGTCTGGCCTGTAGAGCGCCAACACACACACACACGCACACACACACACACACACATTGAGCTTTATTATAAGTATAGATAACCATGTATATGCCAATGAAATATCACTCTGGGTGTCAAAAAAGTAAATTATTAGAAAAGAAAAAAATAGAAATGCTAAACTTCAAGAAGCCACAAGTAGATCTGTTTTCTTTGCTACGAAATAATTCTGGCAATGAAATTGCTTCGACTTCAAAAGTTACAATTCAAACTTCAACTGTGGAAGAAAGTTCTCACAAATTACAGTCTTGCAAAGAGAATGTTGAAACTTTGAAATTTGTTGAAGAGCCATATGTCAATGCAAATATGACCGCGTCAGAAAATAATAATGAAATTGACGATAAAAAATATGATCAGGAGAGTGTAAATGATCCTGGTTTATGGCCAAGTATTAAACTGATAAATTTAGAATGCTTAGTGTTAAAATCGGACCTAAACAACACAAAGGAATTTTTGTTAAAAATGCTTAAAGCAGATCATTTTTCACTACGTACTACGTTTAAAAAATGCTAAATGTTGAAACTCACCTTCGAAGCTTTTTAATTTATTCAAAAACCCAATTCCTGTTTTCCAAAAAAAAAAAATAAATAAATAAATAAAAAGTGGAAATGACCAAACTACACGATTTACAGGAGGCTATCATAACTGGAAAAAGCTTTCAACTTTAATCCAAGATCATAAGCGTTCTAGTTGTCATTTTAATTTGTTTGTAAAGAATTACTAAAACAACTAAATTTATATTTGAATATTGAGAAAAAAAATCCAAAATAGCATAAGTAAGGAAATGGCATGACTTAAATTAAAATTTTAAAGAATTGTAGATATTCTATTTTTTGCTTGAAATAATCTTCCACTTCGTGGAACCCACGAATAATAGGAACGCCTAATAATGGAAATTTTTTAAGTGCAATGTAATTACTAAGTAAATACGACTTTGTGCTTATGAATCATATGATATAATAAAAATTTCCAAAAACGGAATTGTCAATAATTTTGCTTATACATTACAAGAACAAATTATTCTGACTTTAGGAAATGAAGATCTCAACAAAGTTAAAAGTAATGTTAATGAAACTATGTATTACAGTATCCATATGGATTCTATTTCTGATATTTCTCATAAAAAACAAACTTGTTTTTATTAGATAAGTTAATTTTGAAAAGAAAAGATTAAGTTTAAATGAATCATCATTTATAAGGTTTGAGGAAGTAACTGGTGTGACTGGAGAAGGACTAGAAAAAACTCTATTGGAAATATTAAGCGAGCTTGATTTAGATATTATGGATTGTAGTGAACAGGCATACGACAACGGTAGCAACATGAAAGGGAAATATACAAGTGTTAAATCTAGAATAATTACACTAAACCCTAGTGTAATTTATGTGTGTGACCGACCTATCATACCAACTTAACTTATTAATTTGCGATGTCACTTCCAACAGCATATATTACAGTTTTCGGTTATTGCTATGTTTCCACTGCTTATTTTCTGCATCTACAAAAAGACAAGAAAATCTTCAAAAGTATTTAAACATTACTCTCAAACCGACACTCGTTAGGAATCCAAAATAGATAGGGTTAAATAAATTTACACACAGTTTGAACACACTTATAAATCCCAAGAAGAGTTTATTGATGCAAATAACTATATTACAGCAGCTAAGAGTCTATAACTTTATTACGAAGCTAAGAGTCTATAACTACGTATATTACGAAGCTAAGAGTCTATAACTACGTATATTACGAAGCTAAGAGTCTATAACTA
>JAPMOQ010032104.1:1639998-1662561 GCA_026543055.1 Argiope trifasciata
GCTAAGAGTCTATAACTATATTACGAAGCTAAGAGTCTATTCGATCCAATAAAGAAATAGCATTTATTTTATGTTTAATAGAATGGTTTATAATATTGTTCAGAGTTAACTATAAATAAACTATTTTAAATAAACGTAATTGTTTTCGACTGGGCTTTTAATTGAGTCTAAAAAAATTAAAACTTTTTTTATACTTTAACTTATTTTTTGAAAAACGAATTCGAAAAATAGAAAATTTATATTTCAAAATCTCAAAAGATGAAATTGTAGAAAACCTGGTTGAAAAATTTAGATTTTATTTCTTAACTCTGTAACTGATACTGTTATTGTACAGATAGATTTAAAAGTATTTCATATTAATCTCTGATACAAAAACTTCAGAAAAACATGAATTAGAAAAAGGTTCCAAAACTTAGTAGTACTTAATAATAGCGAAGTAGATGAAAACCAAATTCTAGTAATTGTTTTGCCACAAGAATTGATTGGGTGTAAAAAGAATGTAAATAAAGCTCAACACGCATTGCAATAAGTATTAATAATTATAATGATTTCTTTCTAAATGTCTTGTGTTAAGACTTTTCTTTACATTGCCAGTTACCATAATAGATGTTGAACGATCGTCTAGCAAAATAAAATTTATAAAGGATTGTCTTCGGTCAAACATGTGTACATAACGCTTAAATGCACTTTCTATTCTAGGCATCAAAGGAGAACTTGAAACAAAAATGTAATTTTCCAAACATAATTAATAGCAAAAACAAAATCGCTTATTAAATAATGTTATAAAATGTTAATAAATGTTAGTATTTTTTTGCTAACTTCGCAAAAATTTTGGATTCCAAATGGTTTTTTGCAACCGGGCCCCTTCATAGAGATGGCCGGCTCTGGGAATAGGAAGAATCGATCTCCCATCTAATTATCCTTAAATAGCTAAATACTAAAGATACATTACTTCAACACTTTTTCAAATGCTCTGTTTACTGTGGACAAGAACTTTTCCTTGGAGATAAGATTTATCATAGAGCTATTCAAAACGTTGGTTGTACCACGTGACACGTCCTGATTCAATGTATAATGTAGACCCCTACATCCTGTTTGAAAATAGGTCACTTTACTAACCCTGCTCATACGGAGTAGACGTTCTTTTACATTTTGTGTAATTGTTGAGCCTTTATTATGAGTGTTAATAATTATAAATTTATTTTTATAACTAATATGAATTAAGTCCATTATTCCCGAATAGTTCACTTTCGACGAATTTGCTTCTTACTGGCATGCCGCCATAACAAAAATTGGTTCGTGCAACTGGGCAGATGGTGTTAAAAAATATCGCTCACGGCTTTAAATCACCAAAGAGGAGCATTTAAAACTAAAATCAACAAAATTGACATTTTTATCAAGGAATTTGAACCTTCCGATGACTCTAAAAAGGGTAATATACAACTTAGCACTAAGTTAACATCAATCAATGATATTCTGCTAGGACTAGATCAAACAATGTGTGAATTATGTGTTCTACCTGATGATGGGGATTTAAAAGATGCTTTAGGGCTTACAATTCAATTGGAAGAAGATGCTCAAGAAAGGAAGGTAAGCCTTCTTGTATTTCTTTACAAATATGAAAACGAAAGCAAAATTGTTTGCATTATTCCGAAAGGAAATATTAAAAAACTTGACTTACCTTTGCCTACATTTAGTAGAAAATTTCAAGAATTTGTGCTCTTCAAATCTCAATTAATGAATGTTATTGGAAACAACCCATCATTGGATGAGACTCAAAAATTCATATATCTGAAAAATTCTTTAAAAAATGAAGCAGCGTAAGTTCAAAGTGATCAAGATACTTTTGATTCTCTATTGAATGCCTTAGAAAATAGATATCAAAATAAACGAGCGTTAGTTGATACACAAATATATGAAATAGTTTCGATTAATAAATTACATAATGAAAATCCTACTCAAATTAGATCATTAATTGATATTGTTAGAAATCACATGCGATCTTTACAAAATCTAAAACTTGAATCTAACCTTTTGTCTAATGCTATAATAATAAGAGTGATAAGGAATCTCTCTCTCTCACAACAACTTAAGTTTCCAGTTTAGAAAAACTTCTGTAATTTTTGGAATTAAGATGCATACAGCTAGAATCTGTTATTAAACCAAATTTCTAAGTAAAAAAAACTATCCATCAAAAGGTAAATTATCTTCTGTTTTCTGCGGAAATAATAATTCAACATGAGTTGAATTTTTTTATATCCAAAAGCAAATAAAAATAAAAATGCGACATGAATTAATGTAATTTTTATCATCCCTTGTATAAATGGGATAAATTAAAAAAGCTTTCGATTCCTAAAAGGAAGGAAATTGTTTAATTAAACCATGTATGTATCACTGTCTGTCAACAAGTCATTCTAATAATCTCCCCAATTTTTTCTGTAAAAATTGCAAAAACAAAAATATGAACGCAAAATATATTACTGTGTAAAGACAAATGTATCTCTGATCAGTAAATAAATTCTCTTGCAGCGAGCGAAGCATCTGAGTCACAGTGACCTTGGCTCCCAAGGTTGATTCTATGAGCAAAGGATTGCTCAATACTACTATGATTTTTATTCATGGTCCAAGGATAAAGTAAACCTTCGCTGCGTTTTTGATTCGTCCCATCATCCTTCGTGCAAACGAAACAAATTCATGCTCAGTAAATTCTCCTATTTCATGGAATTTTAATAAACGTTATGCTCTATCAGTCACAGTTATTAAGGGGATAATCCTCCACCGAGGATAGGTGCCCCGATAAGCATGTCATCGAAGTCGAAGTTTTTGATTCGGCTTCAGAAAGTAATAATTTAATGTTGAAGGCAGCAGATAAGTTAGGGTTAAATAAAATAAAAACCAACTCCACCAGGGTCTAAATAACTAACTCTCTTTCAAGAATTAATCATTTTGCAAAGGTAGTTGTTTCGAAATTCGATGATACACTTCACTTGAATGACATTAATGTTTTTTCTCACTCCAACGATAATAACTATATATCCTTAAAAAGAGATTAATATTTCGGAACTTACAATTCCAACAGATTGTATTCCAGCGGATAAAGATTTTAATCAACCCTCAGAGAATTCTTGCTTGTGAACTCTTTTTTTTATATATATTTTTGGTCCAAACCTAATAAAATTGCCTAACTCTAACTTCAGATTAATAGAATCTAAATTTGGATTTATTGTAGAGGATTGTATAATGATGAATCTTGCTATCTAAATCATTGTTTCCTTTCCAAGTGTTTAAGTAATTTAGATGGCACCCTACACTCTTTTAGGGAAACAGAAAATATTTCCGGAAAAGTGCAAACTAAATTTAACGATGAACTTTCATACTGTGAAGATCACTCTGAAAGAATGCTCATTAGGAAACCTTGTGGTAGATATTCTATTTTGTTACCATTCAAACACAATCGTGAAGAAAATGTAAATTTAGGGGATTTTAGAACTATTGCGTATAAACACCTTGATCAATTCTGGAGACATCTAGAACGTGAAAACAAATTAAACATTCTTTACACAAAATTTATCGAAGAATATCTTGTTTTAGGTCATATGGAAGAAGTTTTGGAAAGGGGTCAATTCATGTGATGTAAAAGTCGCGTGTCATGCACTTTTGCACATAGCATATAAACCTTCATTCTCAAAGCTTTAGCTGACGAGTCTATCATTAACGTTAGCTCCACGCATGAAGCGGATTTTTTGTTTACATTTGAAATCATAACTTTAAATAATTTTCTTTCCTATTATTATATGTTAAAAGATAAAATACTGGTGTAGTGCTGGATACTTTAATGTGAAATTGAACAATCCTTTAAAATTTTTATAAAGTTTCCTTTCAACAATCCTGAATTACGTTGTGAGCATTGGAATAGAAGGTTGTAAGTCTGCTTCGAAGTCGGTGATATGCTACGATCATTTTGAAGAATTTATTTAATGTGTGCCCATTTACTAATTATTGGAAACAAACAGAAAGCGCCTATACCATTTTTATCTTGCGACAGTATATCTGACAAGCAACATTTTATTAAAAGTTATCCGATGCATGAATTAGAACCTAATGATGTTGGGTTGAGATAAAGGTTTCCAATTGAACAAGAACTACACAAAATGTGATATATATTATTTTTAGTTGATGGTATTAAAATAAAATGCATAATGAGGTTTTACTTTTTTACTATGAATCTTAAAGTTTTCTTTATCTTTTACTAATTCATATTATCCAGTTATTGCAGTGTAATCATGTTTAAAAACAAACGAGTAATCTTTTTATTCTCATTTCTGTTTTTTTCCTGATAATTATCATTTTTGTTTCTTATATTTAAACTGAAATTGATTGTTATAATGTCATGTTATATCATTGTAGACCTCAGAAATTTCTGTTTTAAGAATTACTGATATTTTAATTATAAATCAAATTCCTTATCAGCATTTATTATATATTTTTTATCCTATTTAATTTCTATACGTATATATATTTATCATGGCCTTACTCGTGTTTATAAAATTTACTGGATTGTATGTTTTTGTTTTATTTTATGATATTCATTCAATGTAACTTTAGCATTTTAAAATGTATTTCAGAAACGTTCTGCTTTAAAAGCATACTACTCGACATTATGCTTGTATTCTTGATAAAAAACTGTTTGGTATCTAGAATGTTTCTGTTGAATAACATTGATTTCATCATTTACTTTGACATTCTTGTCATGCCATGTTTATATTCTTTCTAAATGTCTTGAATAATAAATAATTTTTGAGTTATTTTAAATAGGGGATTGATTTCATTGAAAACCTCTCTTCATTGACTTCACCTCACCTTCTCAAGACATTTGTCATGGAGTGGCAAAAATACAAGAATTAACTAAAAACTTTTCATGGAAACACATATCGTCTGAAAATAATTCAGCTAACCTCCTGTCCAGAGGTTTGAATGCCTCAGATTTGGTCAAGAATGAATTGTGGTGGAAGTTGTCCTGATACTTCGAATTTTGTACTTGCTAAATATTTCCAAAACTGTACTGATGATATTCAGAAGGAATTAAAAATTTCTGTAACTAAAACTCTGTTTTTACGCGACCTCTCATGAGTAGCTTGTTCTTGTTACACTTCAGGAGTAAGTTGCTTTTGTTGCACTTTAGCTCTGACATTCTCAGCCACATCATATATTATCTCCAACGGGAATAGTCGTTGAATCGGTCTTAAGATTTCACCACTGGCTATTTTGAGTCTGACAAGTTTGGTAATTTCCTCCTTTCCTGGGATGATTTCTGTCCAACGTCCAAGGGGCCAGTTGATACGCTTCTGATTACTGTTCCCTGCAAGAACAACATCACCCACAGAAATATTCACTTATTTTGTTGTTTTGGCCTTTGAATTAACGAACTTAAGTACTCAGACCTGAATCGTTTTCTAAGGTCCTTTTGCAAAGCAAGACGATATTTTATGTTTTTATTCAGGCTTTTGTTATCTGCTGCATCACAATCAGGCATTCCAATTTCTCTAATGTCTTGTAGGAATAATGATGATGACAGTGGAACAAAATTGGAATCTCTTTTTGAAAAATAGATGAGAGGTCTTGAGTCGATTATCGACTCACAATCGTAGAGAACCGTTATCATCTCCTCATATGTCAAAAAGGCATGGCTTAACACCTTCTTTCGAATATTGTTTATAACTTGTATTAGCTTCTCCCACCAACCTCCCCACCAAAAGGCAGCAGGGGGTTAATTTTCCACTGAATGCGATTTACAGATCCGTTCTCTATGATTTGGTTCCATTTCAAAGCAGATTATTAGCACCAATAAAGTTTGTTCCACTGTTACAGTAGATAACTGAACATTTATCTCTTGCCACAAATCTGCTCAGGTCTAGCAAAAATGTGTCTGTAGAAATGCCTGATAGAAGCTGAAGATGTACAGATCTATTAACCGCTCATGTGGAAAGACAAACTCAAGTCTTTATCTCATCTTTCAAGTACAATGGGCCAGCTAAGTTCACTCCTACAATTTCGAATAAAGCAATGTCTCTGATTCGATCTTTGGTAATTTTTGCTGGCTCTGCATCAAAATTTGTTCCATAATGCCTTTTGCAGATAACACATTTTGAGATTATCGATATCACAGTTTTTTGGCCATTTAAGATCCAAAAATGTACTCTCAGCAAGTTAAGTGGCATTTGAGTCCCCACATGGTCATGTCTTTTGTGGAAAGAAATTATTAAAAGTTTTACAACATAGTGTTGAGAAGGAAGAACTATAGGTCTTCGAAAAGAATGGCTGTCTTCACGATACTCAAATTTTGTTCTCAATCTGATTATGCCGTCCTCATTTTTGTAAACTTTTAGAGTTTTTAATTTCTCGTCTTTCTCACTAACGAATGCTTCATTTTGAATGATCTTTATTACTATTTCCTTTTTTTCTCCAAAATCCTCTGCATCCAGAGTATCACATTTTTTCAGTTCTTTTGGTTTTTTTACAGTTTCTAAAAAATCTCAATATCCAGCCAATCATACATACAATTTTCTCGTATTGGGAAAAGTACCGATAATACCAGTCAGGTTATTTCACATTCAAATTTTCGTGGACAGGAGCACTCAAACAGGCGGCCGGGGCAGACACAAAAGTGTTCTTTCGTTCCTTCAGCACTTCATCTTCATTGACTACAACATCTAAAAAAGGGCAGTAAAAGTATCCAGTAAGAGCTCTTCCACCATTTAGACTCCACTAGTTTCTTTGCAGAACAACCTCTACTTGGAAGATTGACAGGGTTAAACGGACCAGGCACATGCCTCCAATTTTCTTTGGAAGTAAAAGTTCTGATTTCAGCAGCATGGTTCTGCACAAAAGTACGCCAAGCATCTTCACTTTTTATCCAAGTTATCATTGTCGTTGAGTCAGACCACAAATAGATTTCTTAATGCGGAATTTCTTTTGTGACCTATGAGGCAGGGCGTGCAGTGGCTGTAGCCGCCAACAACTCTAGTCTTGCAATAGTGTTCTTCTTTCCTGTTAGGGAAACTCTGGTTTTAGCACTCAACAACTGAACCTTGACATACTCACTCGTCTCAACACGATGAAAAGCTACTGCTGCACAAGCATGAAGGCTCGCATCACAGGAAACATGCAAGGAACATTTGTCATCCGCATCACCAAGTTTTAAGTATCGCAAAATTTGCATCTTTTCTAGGTGAAATATTTCTCTCATCCACTTCAGAAACTCTTTTCTAGAATCAGAGTCCACTTCTTCCTCCTAATTCCATTTTTGTTCCCAATATTTCTGTAGCAGCAGTTTTGGAAACAATGCAACAGGACAAGTTGCACCAATAGGATCGAATATACGGTGAGCTGCTGAAAGAATAGTTTTCTTCGTTACACTCTCCACACAAAGCTCCATCAGGCTGCTCATATTGATACCCAAAATATCTTGATCTTTGTCCCACTGTAATCCTAAAACACTAGTTACAGGCGTGTTTCTATCCATAAAATCTCTCCTCTCCCAGTCTATTAGTTCTTCAAACACTGCTCTATAGACTTCGTAGAGACCATCGGCTTTGAGTCTCTTTACAACTTTGTGTAATCTCTTCTCAGAAAGTTCAAAATTTTCAGGAAGTGGAATATGATCCTCAATCCATGGTAAACTCACAACATGCTTATTGTTCTTTGTTTTAAATGTGTCTAAGAAATACTGCCTCGTTGCTTTTTGTAATTCAACCGTTATTTTTTTTCAGATGGGTCTGTTACACCAAGAGATTCAAGAGTCTACAACCCTTTAATCCAAGTACTTGTCGTAAACATTGAAGTGATCAATAAGCTTGTATTCTTTCTATTTGCGCGTCTGATAACCGTCCAACATAGCTTGGGTTCAATTGCAGTGATTCCATTTTTTAATTGAGATGGTTTCCAGGAATCAGTTTTCCTACAACATCAGCTCCTATGAGAATTTCAATTGGACCATCCAAATCTTCTGCTAAATGTATGTTGTAGTTTCTGAATTCTTTAAAATGTAACCCTTCTTTTCTAGATAATATTGAGTCACAAATAACATCCTTCCAGAGTACTTCAAAATGGCAATTATACTCCTCTGAAACGTTTGACAAATATATCATATACACATCATATCGGCAGGTTAAGGTATTCGAACCACCAAACAGTGAATGTTGTAAATATTCTCCTCTCTTGGCCTTGTAATTCATCTCTTCAGCTGTTGCTTTCAGTGTATAGGACTACTGAGATCCCAAATCAATAATGGCTCTAGCCTTACGTTTAATAGTTTCTTCTCTCACAAGGATGGTTAAAGTTTGTAGGAGAACATGGAAATACTTAAGACAAATTGACCAGAGCTTCCTCATGCTGTGTCACTGATTCTTGAACTTTAACATCTGTATGGACCAAACAAGAATTGGGTTCTGGTGTCAATGTTCTACACAAAAGTAAGTAGTGTTTCTTCCCCCATAACTGGCAGTTGAACCTGGAACGACACGTCTTCACTCCATGTCCCTCTCTCAAACACAAGAAACAACAACGGGCCTTCTCTAAAACACTTTGCTTTTCATGCTCCTCTTGCTCGTAGTGATGCGGAAGTTTGGAGTGGGGGTGCTAGCTCAGGTGTCATTCTCATCATCTGATCGCAGTTCAAAATTACAAGGTCCATCCAAAATAGCTCTAGTGTTGCTTCAAAACGGGACGTTGATATAACTAATCTAAACTAACTTGTTTTTAATGTGAAGTCAGTTTAGAAGTTTTTTGCAGTTCCATGAATTATGTCCTTCAGTACAAAAAAAAATACAGATCTTCTTCTTACTGAGATTAGATGATAAAAATCCAGTTGCTGATGATACGCTAGTTTGAAACTTCTCGTCAGACTCTCGACAGTTGTTGGAAAAGCTTGATTTTTTTTTAGATTGATTGAAACTTTGGGTAGTGAACAAAATTCTTTCTTCTTCCACTTCATCCTGTAGAAAGGCCTATCTAGATCATTATTTTGAATTTTTTTAACTTGAAGTGACATCACCCTCGATTGTTTAATTATAAGTTACCTCTTCACTCATTCGTCTGTGTTGTTCTGAATTGCTCTCATGCCTTTAAAGTCTCTTCAGGGAGAGAATATTCAACAAGACGAAACAGCATTGCAACATATTTATCTTTGGTCACTCCCAAAGTCTCTAAAGTTCTTTGTTTCATTTCTAATTGGTCATATAATTTACGTACGGGGAATTTTTACAACTTTTGTTTTAGCAGTACAATAGATAATAGATCTCGGCGAGCAACTCCTCTCTGTCATAGCGGAGCTTTAACTGTTTAACCGCCTTTTCATTATTTTCTCCTCCAGGTGGGAAACTTTTAATGAACTCGTCAGTGGATGAACCTTTCTCCCTAATTTGTGCTAAATATGCATATTTATCATGGTTATTGAGGTTGGAATTATCAATTTTTTGAAATTGTTCCCAAAAACACAACCAGTTCTTTATCTTTCCATCAAAAGTTGGTAAACTGATTTTAAGATAATGCAATAAATTGTTCGATGTAATATTCACCACTACAGAAGTAGTTGAAGCCGAAGAATGCTCTTTTTTCTCATCCAAAAGATCATGTAATTTATTTTCTAAAATTCGCCACTTATCAAGATAACTTACTGAAATGTCGATTTCGTTTATTGATGTTTTCCTCAGTCTCTTCAGAAGCCAATAATAGATCTCGAAATTCGTACTCAGACGATACCATTAGTTTCGCTTTCTCTACTACAATTTTTAATTTCAAAATTTTATCTTCGACATTCAATTCATTTTCACTGTTCAAAAAGTCCCCATGAGAAATCGTAAAAAGTCTCCGATACTGTTTTTGAGAATATTTAGTTTCTCCATTATTTCCGTTTCTCCAAATATAAGCTCAAATTGTAGCAGATATCCTGTCTAGTATACCAGATGTCGGACATCGATCCCCAAACTCTATTATGGATCAATATTTTTATTTCTCAATACTCATGTGATGTAGTATATAAATGTCAATACTCTTCAAAATTTGTAAAAGCTTTTAATTTACTTTAACTACATCTAACTACATTCACAGACATCTAAAACTACAACTCTCACACACTACATGAAAACATAACATTCATAGATGTTGCCAGATAGAAAAGAGGATACAACAAAATGATCTCATAAGCAGTCAGTTTTCTACACTTTATTTGCTGAAATAGAAACTGTATTTAATTCGAGCCTTCTACTTCTACTACCACACTTTTTTCTGAATTTGACAATTTTGAGAGTTTTTCTCCAGGCCACTTTCTGATTGGAAGACCAGTTACTGCTACAGTTGAATCCCAGTTTATTGATTTTAAGGATAATACACTATCAAAACGGCTGAGAGTCACTAGATTATCGCAACAGATTTGGAAAATTTGGAAGAGAGTTGAACTAAATAATTTGCAAGAAAGGAGTAAATGGAAATTTTATTAAAATAGCATGGAAATAGGAACTCTTATTTTAATTAAAAATGAATTGCTTCCAGATACTAAATGGATCACAGGTAGATTTGCAGATGTTTTCCCTGAGAACGATAGTAAAATTAGAGTTGTGAATAGTAAACTTTAGAAAAATAATTAAAAGAAATACCAGTAATGTTTGTATTTTACTTATTTTATAAAAAATGTGATAATTTTTAATTATTCTTGTATTATTTATATATTAGTGTGTTTGCATTTATTTGTTATTTTTTTTACTTATATTTCATTTAATGTAACACCTCTTATTGTATTTCTCCTCTCAAATTTGTATTTATTTATCTGTTGAAATTAGCATTTCAACTGGAGCCTGGATGTTTGTACCACGAGACACTTCCTGATTCAATGTATAATGTAGCCCCCTACATCCTGTTTGAAAATAGGTCACTTTCCTTCTCATACAGAGTAGGCCATTCTTTTACGTTCCTTATAATTCCTGATCCTTTATTATGAGTGTTAATAATTATAAATTTATATTTATAATTAATATGATTAAGTCCATTATTCCAGAATAGTTCACTATCGACGAATTTATTTCTTGCTGGTATATCGCCATAACAAACGCAAGAGTGCACTTCATCTAAATTTTGCAGATTGTAGCTTCCTTTTTTTATTCGTCTAATAAAAAAAACAATATTTACACAAAATCCTTTTTCTTTAACTTTCAAATATGAAAAAAAAAAAAAAAAATACGCTTTTCAATATTTTATGCTAAAATAAAATGGTTTGAATTTCAGGACAGCGATGTAATTTTTTATTATTATTTGTAACTATTTGTAAAAATTAAGTAAAAAAAAGTATCTTTAAAAATAGCTTAATATGCTCATATATTAAATTGGTTTCATAAAAAAGACAATACTTAAAAATAAATTTTATTTTTGTTCAAAAATATTTTCTGAAGTTATCACTGAAAAAACTAACCGAAATCCTAATTAAATTTTTTTTTTAAATCTATCAGAGGCGCATAATTGTATATGCATACATATATTTATCTTTATTATTAACTAATTTCTAAAGGCGATTTATTGTTTTCTGGAAAAATTAGTTGCATTTGATTTCAAATAAATTGTTTAGATGAAACTTCATTCCAATAATTCCACAAATAGGCTGATATTAAAAATCTGTTATTTTAATTGTCTTAGTTAAGCTCTCTTTACTGTGCGCATGAAGCTCTCTGAAAGTGGTCATAACGCTGTTTAAAATGAGAATATTCGTTTCATCTATTTTCTAAATTTAGCGCTACAGTTAACTTTTTTTATTCATCCTGTAAATTCATAGATATTAAATAGAATTCTTTATCTTTCAAGAATGGAAGAAAAGCAAGCAATCAAATATCTAGTGAAATGACGAAAACGATTTGAGTTTCTCTTACAGTAAAAGTATTGTTGTGAAATATGCTAAAAATTAGTTTAAAAGCTAATTTTAGATTAAACAGTTTTACAATAATTTAACTGGCGTAACTTAAAAAAGAATTTTTTGTACTAATAAACTTTGTAAAAATCTTTTGTGTGTGTGTGTGTTGGGGGGGGGGGATAATTTAGGTTGTTATCGAGGGAAATAATGAAATCTAACAATTTTCTTTGAAATAAAATTCCACTTGAAATGTCTAAAGAAACCTTTTTAAGTTGCGAATTCTCACTCTCTAAACTAGATTTGTGCAAAATTTGAAAGTTGTAGATCAAGTAGTCTGACTTGTAAAGAGTCACCCTCACATCTTTATAAGTTGAGAAAATCTAGCCTAATTTGGGGATCAGCTGGTTCGCCATGAGTAATGCGTTCTAAAATTTTCAATTAAATACTTACGTATCTTGTTCTCTTTAACTTTTCAGCTGAATATATTTAAATTTCAAACTTCGATAGTCAAGTAACTCGCATTATTATAGAAGCCTTACGATTAATTGTTCATTGTACTATACACTGAAGTGACAAAAGTCATGGGATGACTGTTAATATCGTGTCGGTCCTCCTTTTGCCCGGCGAAGTGCAACAACTCGACGTGTCATGGAGTCCACAAGTCGTTGGAAGTCCTCTGCAGGAATATTGAGCCATGCTGTCTGTATAGACGTCCATAATTGTGAAAGTGTGGATGGTGCAGGAGTTTGGGCGCGAACGGACCTTTCGATGATGTCCCATAAATGCTCGATGGGATTCATATCGGGTGATCTAGGTGGCCAGATCATGCGCTGGAATTGTCCGGAATGTTCTTCAAACCAATCGCGAACAGTTCTGGCCCGGTGACATGGCGCATTGTCATCCATAAAAATCCCATCGTTGTGTGGGTACTTCAAGTCCATAAATGGCTGCAAGTGATCTGCAAGCAGCTGAACATAACCATTTCCAGTTAATGATCGGTTCAGTTGCACCAGAGGACCGAGTCCATGCCATGTAAAAACAGCCCACACCATTATGCAGCCACCACCAGCTTGATCAGTGCCTTGCTGACAGTTTGGGTCCATGGCTTCGTGGGGTCTGCGCCACACTCGAACTCTACCACCAGCTCTTAACAACTGAAATCGTGACTCATCTGACCACGCCATGGTTTTCCACTGGTCTAGGGACCAGTCGATATGCTCACGAGCCCAGGAGAGTCGCTGCAGGCGATGTCATGCTGTCAGTAAAGGCACTCGAGTCGGTCTTCTGCTGTCATAGCCCAAGGAAGACAAATTTCGCCGCACAGTCCTATCGGACACGTCCCTCGTACGTCCCACATTGATTCCTGCAGTTATTTGACGAAGTGTTGCGTGTCTATTAACATTGACCATTCTACACAGACGTCGGTGGTCTCGGTCGTTAAGTGCAGGTGGTCGTCCACTGCGCTGTCCATGATGGGATGTGATGCCTGAAATTTCATACTCTCGGCATACTCTTGTTATTGTGGATCTCGGAATGGGGAATTCACTAACGATATTCGCAATAGAATGACCCATGCGTCTAGCTCCAACTAACATTCCACGTTCAAAGTCTGTTAATTCTCGTCGTGCCGCCATAAATCACGCAAAACTTGTTCACATGAATAACTTGAACACAAATGAAAGCTCTGGAAAACGAACTGCGCATTTATACTTTTTCGCTGCGATACTACTGCCATCTGTATATTTGCATATTGCTATCCCATGACTTTTGTCACTTCAGTGTATATCTCTCTAATTTACAATCAGCTGTTGTGGAATTGTTTATTTTATTTTATCCAGTCACGTACTGAAAGTTACATTTTTTAAGATTTAATTAGCAATAATAGTTGATTATTTAAATTTGAACTTCTTTCAATATGATGGTAACACGTTGATAAAAGTTAATTTTTTCCATTTGACTTGCTCGTCGCAGATTGAATTTTATTGTTTTGTCTGAAATATATTGTTGAAAAATACGGTTAAAGTATTTCTTTAAAAATTCGTTAAAAATAGAAGTTTAAGTTATATGTTAAAACACTTATACCGTTTAGAAAACAAATTTTTTAGTCTTTAAATTGATAGTTATAGCGGGAAAATGCTAAATTTGTGCTTAATTTTTAATAAATTTAAATTCTAATTAAAAATTCGAAAAAACCGCTCTGAGATGCACATTCCCTGTGTCTAAGTCTCCAAATTTGGTAGCTCTTGGTGGAACGGTCTGGCCTACAGAGCGCCAACACATATAAACACGCAAACACACTCTCACACTCACTAAGCTTTATTATAAGCATAGATATATATTTATTTACTGCCTTAGGTTAAATTATGTTTATCATGCACATAAACCTTTCTCATGAATACAGTCTCATAACATCATAGTGCTGTTAGAAACACCTAAATATCTGGTTAATATATTTTCTAAATTTCACAATATTGTAACCTTATTTGCTTTTACGTCACTTACACAGATATTAAACAAAAATCTTGTTCTTTAGCTTTCAACTAGAAGAAATCATGAAAATTATGCTATTAGATAGTTGATGAAACAATCGGAATAAGGTTTGAACTTCAAGGCAACAAGGAAGTCTATTATCAAAAATTAGCGAAACAAATATTTTTTAAAAGATTGCTAAAATTTACCATAACTTTTTGCATTATTAAATTGTTATCATAGAAAAAGAATTATCCTTTTAAATTTTGCTACAGCATAATTTTTTTTTTGTGTGTGTGTATGAGTGTGTGTGATAATATTTTCAGAAGTTATCGTGGGAAAATGCCGCAATTCAGCCTAACTTTTAATTACTTATTCTCTCTGATTTACATATTCCCGATCTCCAAGATATATTTTCCCCAAATTTGGTAGCTATAAGTCAAATGATGTTGCTTGCAGAGCACGAACACACACACATTAGTGTTTTTTTACTAATATAGAAAGAGATAGCGATTGTCTGTGGCAACTAGTTGATTCGACGAGAATTTTAGTACCGTTTAATTTCTGTTAAATATTTTGAGTATTGTTTATTGTTCATGTTTCGCGCAACAAAATATTTTTGATTCAAATTGAGACAGATATTAAAGGTGGGCTATTATAATAGTTCGACTCCAATTCTGTTCGTTGCATACAAAAATCATCTCTGTAGAGTCAAATCTCAAAATATTATAGTTGCAATAAAAAAAACGTGACCTCTCTTCTTATTTTATATGTCTTCTACTGTACTGTCCCGTACTGCAACTTCACTTTCTTACTTCTTATGAAAACTATGTTATTTACAAAACTGAATCTTTCTTCCTTTTTTTCTCTCTTTTTAACTTTTAAAAATCTAAAAAAGTCATGAGATTAGAGTTTTCAGGAAACAATGAAAGTTTGGATTTGGTTTTAAAAATGGAATCTATGGCTGAAAATTATGCACAAAATGTTTCTAAAAAACTGTCAAAATTTAGAAAAATATGCAAGGAATGAAATTGTCATTATTAACAAGATGATTTTTAAAATTTTTATATAACTTTAAAAAAAAAGGCGCAACAACATTTCCGAAAGCCATCGAAGAAAATTTGAAGTATTTTACTTAATTTTTAATTAATTCCAATTTAAAAAAATCCTTCAAAAATCACTCTAAGATGTATATTTCCACTCTCCAAAATGTATGCCTATTAAATTTGGTACATCTAGATAGAACAGTTTGATCTGTAAAATACGAATATACATCTGTAGAATGTAAACATTCTCATCTGTTCATTAATAAGTACAGAGAGAATTCATAACATTTTTCATAGCTCTTTCAATTCCGCTTTTATTTTCGTATAGTAATTAATTCTTTATGTATTATGTCTGTAAGCAATTGTTCATAAAATACTAATTCGGTTATGAAGCACATCCGGTATCAGAACTATTCTATTGTTTTCATAATTGTACTTCAATTTAATTAGGTCCTAAAGAAACTTATAGTTTTTATTTTTGCTCTAAAGTTCAAATTTTGAGTAATATGCTGGTTCTATAATCAGAAAAGAGCAAAATATTAGGGTGGAGGAAACCACTGGAATTAAATTCCTGGAAGTTGTATGGTTTTAATACTTCACATGAAATTTATACTTTCAAATTTAATTTAGTTTTATCAATGTCCCTTTTTAAAACAACACTAAGACTATTTTGGAATGAAATTTGTAATTTTGAACCGCAGGTGATGACGAAAATAACCCTAAGCTGGCTGTCACCCTCCCCTCCCAAACTTCTGCACCATACCAGCGAAAGGGCTTCTGGCCTGAAAATGTGCAACGTACATCAGATCTTCTTACACCTCGGTTCTCCAGTGGAACCGGGTCTCGAACCTGGAATACCCCGATCCGAAACCCGAAACCTTATCCTCAAGACATCATGGCTAACTTCTGTTCATGGCATTCAAGTAAGGAAAGCCTGTTCATCCAGTTTACAGAAAATCAAATTCTTAATAACGATTCTTATTCGGTAGTTTTTGTAAACACATTGATTGCCGGCGAACTAAGAGACATTTAAAGCCTGAGCGCCGGCAACGTATCGGCCACTTAAATCCTAAACACCGGCCTTATTCGCTTGTTTCTGATCACTAAATAGCCCCCCCCCCCGAAAAAAAAAGAAAACAAAATTGAAACATTATATACTTTTGTAGCATAGAACATTTTATTTGCATATTAGCCATTAACATTTTAACGGTAATTAAAAATAGAAACAAAATCGAATTTTTTTTGTGTCGTGTCCATGTTTCCAAGGAAAGGGGGTGCAGTAGCTTCTGAGGGTAAGGACCCCTGAGCACCCAGAGGACAGAAGTCTGACTTGCAGCTCAAATGAAGATGACACACACTCATTCGCTTGCACAACCCCTTTTTACAAGGGGCGCATTCACACGCCTCACAGACAGGACACAGAGTAACAACCATGCCTGAACCGGGACTCGAACCCGGGACGCCCAGATCACGGGGAAGACACGCTACCCCTGTGCCAGGACGCCGGCATCGAAATTTTTAATTTATAATTATAGAAAAAAATACAGTTTCTACAGCAGCAGGCTCAGAAACCCGCGTTTTCGCGGGGCCGGCTGTCAGTGTGTTAATCTCATTTGTATAATTGGAAGCAATTTGTTGACTGATTCATCTCGAAAACTTTCAATCCTGCTGTCCAAGAAATTTCAGGTATTTATTAAAAAACGATTTTTGGGAGATTATTTTCCAACAGCAAAAATCATCTACGAGAAACTATATAAACAGTTGCTTATGTGCAATGTTATTACCCCATATACTTAATGTTATTACCCCATAAATATTAATTACACGATGATGCTTTAATATTTTGATGGGCAGAAATTATTCAACATAGATTATACATTTGAATTATAATGAGTGAATTTTGTTAGTTAGTCATAGAAATGTATTTATTCCAGAAATCTTTCTAATTTTATTGCACAACTAGTTTAAATAGCTGCAGTTGATAGAAAAAATTTGCTACAGCTCTAAACAATATTAAAAATCAGATTTAAGAGATGGTGTAATTACATGTATATTACCCGATCACTAATCATTTTCTCTGATATAATAGTCATTTGTCAACTTAAAGGAGGAACTAGAAGCGTAATTAAAGAGTGTGACCGGTGGTTGGTGGGTTCTAATTAAGATAAGCCTTCTTGTGTAACAATAATTTATTATTAAAACATATAAGGTTACGTTACACACAGACACAAACAGAGAGTGGACAAAAAACACGTTAACACATAACGATAACAGAGGCTTAACTGACTGTCTCTCCAAGCACTCGCCAGAGGGCGGCGTGTAGTGAGTGGATCATAGTGTAGGGGGAATGAGAGTGCTACAAGAGAAAAAAATTTCAAATATTTACATTCAGTTTTTTTTCTATGCTATTTGCGTAACACACACACACACGCACACACGAAGATATTTTATCCTTTTTTTAACGGACAGCATTACACTGAAGAAGCCGCGACGAAAATGCTTGTAAATATAAAAAACAAGCTAATCAACTCTTAAAATCCACTTGCCTTCATTAAAAACGAAACCAATTTTTAACTATAAGGGCTTTAAGGTTGCTTGAAAGTTTTCTTAATATTCAAAATTGTAAGCCAGTAATTTTTTTTTAATTTAATCCATTCAACTTAGCTTTTAAATAAATGATTTAATATCATTTACTATACTATAAATATAGATCTTTTTCACAGTTAATAACAAATTCAAGATTCTATTTTCAAAAAACTAGTTTCCAACAAATTTAAATATTCGAATTTATATCTTTTCTTCTGACTAATTTTGTAACACAAAATTCATAGACGTAATGAAAAAATAATAGAATCATTTCAGGATGTCATTACAATCAAATGACAAGCTTAAAAAATATGATTATTCGATGCACGAAACACACACGGGCAACGCAGGATTATGGGAAAAAATATAAAGATAGTATGATAATATTTTAGGAACAGCTTAACTATGATGTTTCTGATTAATTAGATTCGAATTCCTTTTAATGGGATTTTCAACTATTTTCGCCACGAAACCAAGAGCACTTAGAAAAACTATTGAAATTGGAATATTTTTCTAATTGAATGAAGTTTTACCCCAAAATGAGGAACTAAAAACCGAAAATGTTTTGGCTTTGAATATTAATGTGTCACTTGAGGACACTCTTATAATAATGACATTGCCGCGCACTCCAATTACAGTAATGGATCTGGATGCATTGTCAAAGAGAAATTTGAGCGATTCAAGCTGCAATGATGTATTTTGTCATTTCTTTTGCCCTGCTGTTAGGTATGTTTATTTCGACTATTCCATGTCTATTATCTTTCCGGTATTCAAGTATTTTGTTCTTGTAATGAATTAAGAATACTAATTTTCAAATAAACAGCAAATTAAGAATATTTTTAAAAATTACAAAAGCTTCCAACACTTTTTTTTATTTCGATCAATTTGATTAATTATCTAAAGAATAATACAAAAAAGTATTAAAGTAAGGATTCGATAAAATTTCACCGAAGAGCATGATTTCCAGTCAATTAATTATTACATTAATTAGCTAAATTTTTTGAACTGAGAAGAAGAGATTTTTTCAAATTTGTAAAGTTCCAATTATAAATTAAATTAATTTTCTATCAAAACATTATATCTTTTACTTTAATTTTAATTCCTATCTGCTATAAATAAGTCACAAAAATAATAATTCTATTAACTTCTGAAATATCAGAGATTTTCATCGGAAACATTTTAAAAATAGACTATTCAATACTCTAAAAACTTAACGATACAATTTTATATTAAATATTACGCTGATTTTAAATCATATACAAAGATTAATCTGAAAAAAATGTAATTGAAAAAACATAACGTTCCTGTTGGTCATGGAAATAATGGCATAAATCTTATAAATAAGAACATTGGCAAATAGCACGATCTTTTTCAATTCTTAACGCATATAAGATGAAGAAGTAGAAGAGTGGCCTTCTTAATAATTTTATCGTATTCTTTTCAGTAAAGGTTTAATTCACTCCTCTTCGTATAAAATTATGGCCTTGAGTAAGGCTGCGAATGCCTTGCATGGCATTGGCAAGTGATAAATCTTGACATGAATCTAACATTTTTACTAAGTTTTATCATGCTAGTATGTATTTTGGACCTTCTATGTTTATATTTATTATTTTACTATTGTAGATTGATTGAAACAAAAATTTAACAAGGAACTACTCACATGTAATCACAAGATCACGTACGAAATTCATTTATATGTATGCGAAAGTGTAGACAGATAAATTATATTTTCTGGCAAATCAAATCCTCGGCCAGATTACTAAACTGGATAAGAATCAGCGTTTTAGATACCATGTATATCAACTTTTATCTATCTTGCTCTTAATGTTTTGCAATTACTGCGCTTGTATGTACTTGAATTACTAAAAAACACTTCCTCTAAATGGAATTTTTTCAAAATTTGGCAGAAATATATGAATTTGGTCATAATTCTGTTACCAAATTTCAATAATTTACCTCAGAGTATTTTTGAGTTACCGTATTCGACATAACAGCATTTCATGTCCCTGTCGCTGTAACGTTTCGATTATTTAAATAGCTTAGTGGACATAAAAAGAGTTCTTAGATAGATATAATGTCAAAAATGTATTTTTTCGTTAGAACTCAAGGGAATCTGAATGCAGAGATGTATCAAAATTTCGAGTACTAATTTTTTTAACGATTACAATACTTTTTCCAATTTCATATACTAAAAAGTAAAAAAAAATCACATTTTTCTTTTATAATAAAGAATATATTCCTTTTGTGTTGCCTCTGGTGTGAACATGTGAATTTTTATCTGTTTACACGTAAAGAACAAAAAAAGCCTTTTTTATTATCGGTAGCAAAGTATTCATTAAATTTCTCCTTTAGAAAATTGAGATGGGTGGTTTTGTGTATTATTCGACAGTAAATTTAAACCCTCTAATTCGAGCGGTTTTAAATAGTACGATACTTATTCCAACTGAGTTTCAAAATACCGGGGAAACTTAACAACAATCTTCTTCAACTAAATACCCCTATGGTTATTTTTTGATAATTTTCGGATTTGTCAAAATTTTACAAAGTGTATTTGATTTCATTAATTCGAAAAGCATTTATCTTATCCATTCATAAATTGTCTATTTGATTCTCCATTTTAATACCTTAAAAATTGTACAGAAAGTTGAGAATCAAAACAAGTGGACATTCAAAGATTGTTATAACCTATAGTTTACCTACAAAATATAAAATGAAGCATTAACATTTCATAGATATAAACGTAACGAACGGTAGATATGGTGTTCAGTAGCAGTAAAAATATAATATCTGGATCTAACGTTCTCTGCCATTTTGTCTTGCTTCTTTGATAAAATCTTAAGTTAGTTCAAATCATATGTTTCTAGATTCAAGCTAAATATGTGAAATACTAATTAAATCTAAATTAAGGGAATTTAGATAGGCTGGATTATCAACAAAATAAGAAACTTCATAGAGATGCGAAAATTTAGACACGTTATGTTTTCAGGGTAGTTTAATTTTTGTGCTTTCAATTAATTTTACATATAACCATGATGCTATACTAATTAAAAATAAGATTAAGTATCGTGTAAATTGTTGAACATTATTTCTAGGAATTTTTTTCACGTTTTCAACTCTGATTACAGATTAGCATGGTCTAATTTTTTCACAATTGATAGGCTGATTCACAAGTCAACAGCTCTAATGAAGTGTTTTTTTTTAAATTCTGGATTAAAAATTTTTTGATATTTCTTTACTATCTTATTTACAATCACCTTAAAATTTTTATTTTAAATTTTAAAATTCTTTTACATGTGATGTACAAAGAGAAAGTATTATAATGGTGAAAAAAAAATCGAACTCTAGTTGTTGACGAATCTCCACATTTCTAATAAAACCGAGTCTTAAAAATGCGTTTTTGGAATTTCATCTTTTTGTGAACCAGGTAATTTAAAATCGCTCTTTCATAGACAGATGAAAGTTGTTATACATAGTTAGCACCATATTTGTAGATTTCTATCAAACTTTTTACAAAATACATTTAGAGGATGTCTATTCGTCTGGTTGTCCACGTACAAGTAATATCGATAAGTATGAAACATAAAAAGCTAAATAGATAAAATTTGATAGACAATTTTAGTATCTAAAGCAGTGATGGGGAAACTACGGCCCGCGGGCCAAGTCCGGCCCGCGGAAAGGTTTAATCCGGCCCATTTAAGAGTGCCGTCGTGAGAATGTTTGAACCCATTCTTACTTCGTAATGTGCATAAAATCTTTTCTCATTTTCCAAGAATACAATCTTTAAAATTCACTATATCAAACAATAAGATTAAAAAATAAGAAATTAATTTGAGAAAACTATCTTCAGAATTTGAAAGGATATTTTAGGACTTTAAAAAAATGGAACCAGAGTTTAGTTCAATTCAATGTTATGTGCATTCAATGTTAATTACGAAGAAGTTGACGCAAAATTTCAACTTGAGTTAATAGAACTGAACTGTAGTACTCTCCTGAAACAAACTTTTCATACAGTACCATTACTAGAATTTTATAAAAATTTAAGTTCAGATAATTTTCCAAATCTAATTACTCATGCAATGAAGATAATGACAATGTTCGACTCATCTTATATATGCGAACAAATCTTTTCAACAATAAAGCTTAGGAAAACTTCTTTAAGAAACAGAATTACAGATGAGCACCTTTCATCAGTTTTAAGAATTTCTGCTTCGCAAATGGAACCGGACTATGATGACATTTTGATAAAACAGTCTCAATTTCATTTTTCTCATGCGCCATCAACCAGTAATGACACCAGAAAATAAAGTGATAATACTTCACATCAAGAACTACACTAAATTCATTTTATATTTTGTGCTTATAATTTTCTTACCTTTTGCTTTTTTACTATTTAAATAATAAGTGTATGTAATAATACATTTATATGTTTATAGAACACATAAATTTTTTAACGATTAAGCATTATTCTTTGGCCCGCTACGATCGTCTAGTTATTACAAATGGCCCGTCTTAAAAAAAGTTTCCCCACCGCTGATCTAAAGTGTGAATTTATTAAATTCTGAATTAAAA
>JAPMOQ010032104.1:1677561-1731284 GCA_026543055.1 Argiope trifasciata
GTTCTTGGAATTTAAAACCTAGATTTTATTTAACTGTAATCCAATTATAAAGTATAAGTTATCAAGATGGAAGATTTTAAAATGACTCATTAATTTACATTTAATTTTTTATGGATTTCAAAATTAGAATGTAATTATATATGCAATATTCTAATCTGTGATGTATAAAAATCCATACAAAATATCTAGCAAATTATTTGTTTGAAAGTTTATTTTCTAATTATTTGGATAAAATATCTAATTTCTGAAATGTATTTTCAAGGCATTTTAAAATTTAAAAATAATGCCCATTTATTGCATCCATTTCCATCCAAATTTATATTAGTTTATACATATAGTTAAATATTGATTTTTCTTGAGTTTAAATAAGATATTAAGTTCCTTATTTCGGCTTTCATATTTAGGAAAGGATACTAGTTGGTTTCGGCCGGTCAGTTAATCAGAATCCATAAAACATTAACAAGCATTGTTTGACTATCATGTCTGAGCAACATGATGATCGATGTTTTAAAAGAGAATGTGGTTTTCTAATTTTTTCCTCTCTTAATTACATTATAAATAAAACGTGTGCTCCTTTTCCGGAAACTTTTATAAATGGATGCGGTGCATGTCAATGGCATATAAACTTCATTTAAGTTATTTTTCATTTTTTTAATTTCTCGTACTTATTAAAATAGAATTTTATCAATTTTTCCGTACCAAAGTGTCGAGTTAATAGTATGCTGGTAAAAAAATTGTTCAGGATATTTAATATTAAAAATTACTGATCAAAAAGTAATTACCTAGTAAATTTAGTGCTAAATAATTAAATACTAAATGCTAATTAGATAGAAAATGAAATATTTACTAGTATTATATTTAAAAAAACTTAATATCTTTAAAATAATCTGGATAGTGATTCACTTTAATATTTTTTCTATAGTTTTATAATTATGTATTAATTTTCTATGAAATGTAGCTGATGATGCATTAAATTTTTTCTTCCATTTTTCTCTTTACAACTATTCTTCGCTATTACCAATTTAGTGGGCGTTTATATTTTCTATGACATTAAAATAAAATATTTAGATGTATGCAGTTTATTTAGAATAAAAAGGACGCCTTTATTTGAATTATGGAAAAGATTTTTATTAAAGATTTCCCACCTTTTATTTTCGTAACTTTCAAATCGACAAATTTTACATTTTAAAAATATTTTATAATGAGATGAAAATATTATTAGTGATATCAGAAAAAAATAAGATGGTAGATTAGCTCGAGTGCAGTAAAATCAACCGCATTGCTTGATTAAACGTAATGCATCCAAAAAATGTATGAAACTCTCAATGCACCTTAGGGATAAAAAAAAATCTCTCATTAAATTTTGTAAATATTATTCTCAATTGTTTATTGAATAAGTTTTTATGCATTCATAAGGTATTCTGTGTCAAGTCTTAAAAATAATTTGAACTTGTTTGTTTTAAAAATCTTGTTTTTCTAATGTTTGAAATATATTGCCAAATATTCAAATATGTTGTCGGATTTCTTTAAAATGATTATCTTATTTTTTTTAACTATGCTTTCTGATTTTTTAATAATGTAAAGATATTTTATAATTCTTTAATACTTCTGTAAAATATTAGTTTCAAATTATATATGTATATAGTACAGTTTCAAATTCTATGATGACCTAGAGACGATGTTTCAAAATCTGTACAGTTAACTTGAAATTAAAGAATTATAATTCAAAATATTGTTGTCGATTAATATAAAGAATTAAATACAAGTTTCGTTTTTGTCTTCTAAAATTAAACAACTAGGAAAGTTTTTCAGTCGCCTTGAATGCAATGAAAATTTCTTTATTTGCTGTATTCTAATTTTTTGTTACATTACAGGTTTTTTCCGGAAGGAAAACCGGAAAGGGGATTAGTTAATGTCTATTATTCAGGACTTTTCAAATAAAATTACAAGGATTAGTTCTTTTTCTTATGCATTTTTCGCCTTTATAAAGAATGATTAACAAAATATCTGAGAATAATTGAAGTTAAGCGTATTTAAATATCAACTTTGGAAAGAAATTTATTGTAATTTTTATCTCAAAAAAACTATCTCTCCGGGAAGGACTGTAACATTGTAAGCTGCGAAATTTAATTTGAAGATCCTTTGGAGTAATATAATCGTCTGCATTCACTGACTTGTGATGATCACGTACTTGAATTTATTGAAATTAAAACGAGGAACTGATATTTCAGAACTGAAAGTATGAAAGATTCGTGGAATAATCTCGCTAAGAAATCAAACCTTTATCAAAACTATTTTCGTAATTTAACTCGAAAGTCATCAATTATATTAAATTTTGTAAGAGTATTTAAATTCGTAGTTGCTTTTTTCTTTTTTTGAAACTTAATACTTTTAATATTTTATTCAAAAAAACATTTTAAGTATTTAGTTTAACAAATAAGCTCTCGCTTGAATGAAACACGACTTGTTGTATTTCAATTTCTTGTAATATGTTTTGCTTAAGAACTTCTTGTATAGATTGTTAAGTCTTAATCTAACCTTAGAAAAATTGTCGTCAAAACTGAAATTCCCTAAAATTCTACAAGACTTAATCTAGCTGTGGGTGGATGTCTAGTTCCAGGCAAAAGAATAGAACCAGTGAAGGATTTAGGCATTTTGTGCCTTTGGCAATGCACATTAGGAAGCTTCATTTCAACAGCAGACAAAGGAAATACATAAAATTCATTTATCTAGCTTAAATATTTTGAGTTATCTTTGTGAAATACAGACGGACATCTTTTAAAATGTTTTTTTATTTTTATATTTTTAGACGCTTTCTAAAAATATTTGTACTAAATTATATTTGAACATCTAGACAGACTTCCTCTGAGTGGATTTTGCACATAATTTGATAGCAATCTACAGAGTTGGTTTAAAGACCGTATCCCAAATTTTATCTGTCTAGATAGAAGCTCTTTTTTAGTTATCTTTGTTACAGGCTGACAAACAAATGAACATTTTCCAAAAATATGTTTTTGAACTCAAAGGAGTCTAAAACATAGCGATTTGTCAAAGCATCGAGCTCAAATTTTTTGACAATTAATGTACTTTCTCTATGCTTTATATTCGAGAAAATAAAATTAAAAAAAATTAAAAGACGTATAAGTATTGCCTAATGATTTCCTTTGGTGGCGATAGGAATAAAAGCATTTAATTATACAGAAATAAATTCATTCAAATATGAAATTATTTTACAGGAAATGTTATGTTTCATATAATACAACCTATATTGCAATATATTGTTGAAAAGTAAATATTTGCTTTCGTTTATTTAATGTTGTAATAATTCAATATAAGTATACAATATAGTCCTGATATTTTATAATTTATAGAATTTGCCCTGTTTAGAAACTTTTATAATGAATTAGGCTAAAATAAATCTTTAATTGACCCAGCCTCCCCCCGCCTTCAGTCTAGAGACACTAGACAGTTTCCTAGACATAAATCCGCCTTTGACTAGAATCGTTCCTGGCACACAGATATCGAATACATTGATTCTTCTTTCCGTTAAAGATCAATATTATTTGAGGAAGAATTTAGTCAAGGAAGGAATTACCAAGATTAAGGTGATTGTGGCGAGATACAACTCAATTCCGTTTAATTTTTTTTATCATTGCACATTTTTCAGACATTTTACTGTAATTTGAAAGCTGTAATTTAAATTAGAAATATTGCTTTTAAGTATCTTATTTAAAAAAAATCAAAACAATTTTTTTAAAGCGACATTAATTTCGAATTCAACCTTATAGGTAACATATGCTGTTGAAAATTATTTCAACATAATTATACTGTATAAAGAAAGGGGGAAAAAGATACGAGAAATATGACTATAAAGGTATGAGAAATTGTAAGGAAGATAGATTCGACTTAAACTACGATTTGAGAAGTTACTTTTTATGAATAGGAAATTGCACATCGATGGATTAAGTAGACCCAACGTGACAATCGTCACTTCCTTCGCTTTTTTTAATCAAAAACAATACTTATCTCCTTCCTTTAAGGATATTTCATTCTTATATAAAAGCTTTAATGAAAAAAGGATAGAGAAAATTAAAAAAAAAATTACAAAGAATGTGTGCAAATGTGAAAGCTATTCGGTATACTAGATTTATTTGCATATTCTTATAACGCTACTTCTAATTTTATGAATCTGTTCTTAACATACGATCAAAAATGGAAATAAATTAAACGTTGCTTAATTCAAGTTAAGTCGAACACCTGAGGCTATCGGGATATACAAGAACTATCAGTCGACGATTCTGCTGAATTAGTCTTCTATTTATGCAATTTACTGAAATAACATAGACGAACTGAGATTATTCACAAAGATTTCATTCTTAGTTTATTTTTAAAAAAATTTACTAATTACTTTTTAACTAGAATTGCTGAAGCAAGAAGATAAATGCTATAATTAAGGGCCTTTTATTCACAAACTGGGAAAAAACATGAGACATTTTTTAAAATTTCCAATTAAGTCGGAAAATAAGATTGCCACTGTCACGTAAGGATGTCTGATAATTTTAACTGCTTCATTCATCCTTACATTTACATTTACATTCTTGATTGCGGTATCAATGCTCTGTGTGTATACACAAAATGCTAGCTTTCAATTTTTTTAAAGTCTAAATATGCCTTTTTTTTTTCCTTCCGCATCTCTTGTTCTATCAGTTCTCGAATAGACTCAGCGGAAGTTACGATTCCTAAGTCGAAGTTCTGAACAAAGCCTGTCTGTTTTCGGTTCTTCGCTCTCTCTCTCTTTTTTTTATTTTTTTTAACTCTCTTCGATAGCTTATAAAAAGATATGGATAAATAAATTAGCGTGTACGAAGGATTAAACCTGTCAGTGGGCCACGGCCTAAATTGGAATGAGGCCATATGGTCTCTGTAATATCACGTGACCGAAAAATGGCGGACCTCGTAGCTATGGTAACTAGGAATCGATGAATGGGAAGCGCCGTGCCGGGGATGCTGAATACAGTTAACATTTTGATGCTGCAATGACTCAGTTCGCACATGCTTCTAGCAAGTGATTGCGTAAACATACACAAAACATTAAACTGAAAAGTATAAAAAAAAGAGAATAGTTCTGCTCGAAAGTCATTGCAACATCTCTTGTTGTATATATCCTAATATATAACCGGAAGCATATAAACCGCCTGTTCTTTATCTAATGTGTGTTTTGATTGTTAAAACGCAGAAAAAGAAGTGACAGTTTGTTGAGTTTAAAATACTCTTATCTTTCATGAAGGTAAGCATGAATTTTTTATTCTTTTTATTTTAAGAATTGAGTTCGTGATTTGCTGTTTTAATTGTTCTTTCTTTGCAATAATGCTGTTACAATTAACGAATAAACGCATTATTAATTTCATGTGAAGCTCTGAAAATTACAGAAATCAATATTACAATGATATTATATTGTTCATTTGCATATACGAGCTTAATAAAATCAAAATTAGATTACTTAGATTGCCAGTTTGAAAATTACGGAAGCATAGGTGCAGTTTAATGACTTTTATATGACTTCGTTTATGCGCTCGTCACGTACTGCTGCTGAAAATATAGGGCGAGTTGAATGACTCTAAAACTTATAAATGTCTCGTTAAAAACTTATAATTAAAAATTTTTATTAACATGCTAAGTAATAAAATGGATTTTGTTGATATTTAGAAATAACAAAGAGATTAATATCTTAAATAAAAATATTTACTTGAATTATTAATCTACCTGATGCAATTAAGAAAAATTTAAAATCTTAAGCGAAATTTATAAGATCTTTTTGCTGACATTTTAATAATAAAGGCCATATTGCATTCCTGTCATTTCTTAATAGAAAAATCTTTTAACTGTCAATTTTATTCAGAATATAATATGACTATTTAAAAATTTCTTAAAATCAAAGTTATCAAGTGTGCAAAAAATAAAATCCCGAAATTTATAAAATATGATACTAAATTCTGAATACTGACAAATCATGAAGTAATATGATGAATGTCTTAGAAATATTTATTTTTTCGATTTAAAATATCATTACACAAAGTTTTTATTCACTTCTCTGCCCGCTTGAGATTAAATTTTAAATGCTTAATGATTAACCTTAAAAAAGCTTGTTAGTGTAAAAATTGGCAATTTAGCTCCCCAAAAATTCAGTTTTCAGCTAACTGATGTTTCTTGTTTTCATAAAATATAGTAACATTATCAGGCTATAAAGTATGCAACTTAAATAAAAAAAATGTTTCATAATTTTTTAATTGGATTGTGAATTTTTTATTGCACAAACATATATTTTATATAAATTACTCAAAAGTATTAACGCGCTTGTTTAATAAATTACTATCATTACTAGGGAATTTACATTTTGTCAAAGTTATTAAAAAAAAAAACGAAATGCTTTTCACTCGGAAATATTATGTGCCCTTTGATCACTGTAATAATGACATAGAAAATAGTTTCTTGTAAGCTTGATACTATTCAACTTGCATTGTTGCGTTCAACAGCGAATTAAATTGATGTGATTTTAACATATATCCTTTTATTTTTATAATTTGAATTAATTATAGCAGAAAGTTATTTCATTTTCATCACAAAACATTATTTAATGTATTGCAATAGAAAATTAATTTTAATAGTAAAACTCAAACTGTTTAAGAACGGTTTACCTTTTTAATGTAAAACTAAACTGCTGAAAACAATCGGTTATTGCCTATGCATTGTATTTTCTTTTATAGATTCCTTAAACTGCATTAAATTAAGTTTTCTCTATGTACCCTCATCGTTGAAACACAAATGACGTGTTTCATACCCCGAATTTCTAATACATTAGAGGTCTTGGTCAAAGTCATATCTAGAAAGTATTCCAGATATTGTAATTCTTCCCTATGGACTAAATTTATCTTTCTGTATTAATTTTCATTTTACAATTGAAAATTTTAATGGTATATCGCTAATTTTAACATTAAATTTTAAACTTAATTAAAAACTGCAAATTAGATTAATAATTTTTATAACATCATAATTCTTTAATCCTAAGTAATGCTTTGTGTAACAGTGATTGTACTTGTTATTAAGCCACGCTTATTTTAGTGTTGTGGGTCACCATGAAAATAATGCCTATGGAGCTAGTTATTGTCTCAATTCAGGGAAAGTATCAGCTTATATATAATTCATGTGACAAAATCATTATAAATGGGTAAAAAAAGAAAAAAGAAGCCGATTTTGGTTTAGTTAGAAAATTTGAAAATATTTTAATTTTAACAAAGGGATAAAATTTTCAATGTTTCGAAACATATAACTTAATAAAATTGAATAAACATTCATTCTACTCATCTCGAAAGAGAAATGAATTATAACTAGAAAGAATGTAGACCCTATGCAGAACTAACTTACATAGAAACTTGCAATCTGGTGGCAACATGGCTTACAATTTGGTTCAAATCTATTTCGACCGGGGAAGGAACAAGAACGTCTAAATTCTTTTTAAAATTGGGAATAATAATAAATTAAGTGAAATATTAATGTCTTTTCATGATTCCGAAAAGATGAACCTTTACAAAAAGTCTATTTTAAGTATGGTATGATTTTCACCTGCAATTATAGTGTTTTATAAAAATATTTTTTGCCTTATTTATAACAATACTTCTCATTGTTGCAATGGAATTTAAAAATTATTCATTAGTTAACCAAATATTTAATTGCGTAGTCTTCTGTTCTTGAAAGCTAAGGAAGAAGACTTCCTGATGAGTTTACAATTCGTATAAGAAAGCGTAATCGCGAAAAACAACTTGCAATTAAAGGATATCTTTTAATTACATTTTAATGGTATTTTGATGGCATGGCTCTTTATTACATTTGGACCTTTCATTTAAACGAACGTTAGGCTGTTTAAATAATATGGGTATACTGTATATTAAAATTTAATTTTTTAAATAATTTTATCGAGGTAATTGTGAACATCAAATTAAGTATAAGAAATCTAATTTAAATACAGAAAATATTACTTGCACAGCAAATGGTTACCAAAGGTGGCTAATTATTAAATAATATAAATATAAAATATTTTTGATCATGGATATTTCATTAAAATGGCTCAATTTTTTGTTAGATTTTTTTTATATTTCTTTTTCTTTTTCAGATTTTAAAAATTTCTAAAGTTTTGGTGACAAAATTCTATACATAGATATGATATCTGAATTGTCGACATCTGTCGAATTTTGAGCAGAATCCAGTACAGGTAGGTTTATCCGTCGATTTGTTCTTTCAGAAACATATAAACATAATGGCTTAAAAACGCATTAATTTCTAAATGTCATTCTGGTGTGTGACTTTATAACTAGATGTGTAGTTTTGTGTCGCACTGTTATTTGAATTGGTTGCGAGAAAACCCGCCTAAAGCACACTTTCGATTTTCAGATATTATTGAACACACGCCAAGAACCACACAAGATTCAGTAAAAATGTTAAATTTATGCTATATGTTAATATTTCGTAACTTTTGTTGGCTAATACCATGCAATGCATTCTCTGAGATATCACTTTTATTAGGGAGTAGGCGATAAAATTTAGAGATCAGACCCGCTAGTTTTTCATCACATTTTATGTACCAAATTAGGAACCTATAGGGTTCCTTGTTGGTCAAATAAACATACTTCAAAGGATATGAAGGAAAGGAAAAAAATGGAGAAAAATACATATTAAGAGTACATTGCAGTTCATAGTACGTCATATTACAAATACAATATACATAAGTCATATTACAAATACAATATACATAAGTCATATTACAAATACAATATACATAAGTCATATTACAAATACAATATACATAAGTCATATTACAAATACATATTTTGGTGAGAAATAACATGAAATTTGATGTTAAGTTTATTGTATTGGAAAGAGTATATGCTTGGGAATATCCATGAAACTTTGTAGCTTTTTGATAATTTTTACTCATTTCTACATGAAGCATATATCAATGTTCTAAAAAGTTTTATAAAATGTCATTATTTTAGATAGAAATTTCATGTCACAGAATAAATGAATCTATACTTCATCGATTCCAAATCGATCAATTTACTCTGGTTGGAGCATTAAGAATTAACTCTACTGTTCTCTAGGGTTCGTGTTTTAATAAATGTATTTGTCATCATGACAAAAAAGTACTGCTTTTGAAGGAATCGATTTATAATTCAATGGCAATTTTTACTTAAAGGTTACGTTTGCAAAACATTGAAATACTGAAACTTTTTTTAAATGAAATGTTTTCAGTGCTATTTTATAAAAATTCTGCTGAGTTTTCTTTTATTAGAAACTGTTTCAATTTTTATTTATCCGTTTCCTTTTCTCAGAACTTCGTTTTAAATTAATCGGGTTTTGTACTCAATTTATCTATACTTCAGACGACGGCATGTTTTGCATTTAACTTCGTTGAGTCAGAATAGAGTATATATTTTAGACATGTCCTGTTTTTCCCACTTTCACTCCAAATATGATTCCAAGCTAGAATCTTTGTTTTAAAATCGTATACTAAATGTATTTTTTAATTATATTCATACACTAAAGCAATTTTAAATTATCGAATTCATATACGTTCTTAAATGTGTATTGAAAACGAGAATTGTTTCTTAAATCTAATACGCATTTATAATTCTAGTTAAGTGGGAATCGCATTTATAGTTCCTGTTATTCTAGTTATATAGAATTATATTTGTAATTCTATAAGCATATGCTAAATTTTATCTGTTTAACTTATTCTGTTACTGAGCCACTGAGTTCGTATATACATGAATATACAGACTCGGACACTTTTAGGTAATATATTGTACTCAAAATACCTCTTGCAAAATATTAACATTCTAACTTTTTGTATTTTAAATGCTCACAAACTGCTAACAGATACGAATCCTTTTTTTTTTTTTTTTTTTTTTTACTTTAAAGAAAATCATCGATATCTTTTTTAATTGTAACCGGGACGGTAATTGTAAAAAAAAAAAAAAAAAAAAACGGTAAATGCATTTTCAAATTGTATAGTTCTTACAAGCGAAAGTAAAAAACATTGTCTTTTCATAAATCTTTCGGCTTCATATCATGAAGAACAAACTGATTATTCATAAAACTTTCGACAGTTTTTTTATCATATGTAGAAGTTTGTATCTTATCTAAAGTGCAAACCGATTATATCTACAAGCAGTTTTCTTTCTTACATTTATTAAAATACCAAAGTGTAAATGAAACGAAAACATTTTTTTCTTATCGTGTCTTTTTTTACATATTGTAACCTTGATCTTGGACCGGAAATTGACGATCATTAATCACTCTTGCGTTTGAATATTTTGTCGAAAAAAAATCTAGATTTTTCTCCTTGTAATAATAAATTAATTTGTTGCATTGATTGATTTAAACAAATGAATATAAGTATAGCACTAACGACGTGAAACCATTTTTTTATTTTGCCTACATATTAAGGTTCCAATTGTCCGAATTCCATCATATGAAAGCTCTGAAACGTTCAGAATTATTTTTTCGTAATCCATTGTATTTCTAGTGATTTTTTTATTTCACCTGATTAATGTTTACTGGCAATAAAATCGACTTTAATGAGAAATTTTTCACAGCGTCGTAAAAATTTATATCTTATATGATGCTTCCTGGATAAATTATCCAAAAACATAAGCGAATGCACACAAACGTGTATATGTGCATTTATATAATGGCATATCTTAGTGAAATTTAAATCACTAACTATCCTTATTAATTCTTATTAATTTCCTAATTAATTTGGCCATATTAATAAAATGTTCTAAAATGTAATGCTTATAACATTCTTTCAAAAATATATAAGACGTCCTTTTCTAAATCAACAAGTAGTTAAGAAATCCTTATCATAATTATCTCAAATTAAATTCACTGAATTAAAAACATTTATATTGCTCTTGCTCTGGTGTCACTATGTAGACTGGCACATCACTTATTCTTTGTATGAAAATTAAAAAAAAAAAATTAAGGTTAAAATTATGGTAAAATAAATTGAAGCTAAAATTTTCAAAAATTTCTTCACTCATCTCTAAAATATGTTTATGCATATGTATATAAATATGGGTACTGTTTTGAGGATTTTCACCTTATGCTGTTACGAACCTGTAATTTTGCTTTCCTGCGTTAATAATGTCATCGTAAAGTAGACAGGTTTACAGTCATCAGTATTGAATAGTGCCTGTGTGTGTGATGTGATGTTGGCAATTATTTGGCGACTTGGCAAGGTTTGGCGAAAAAATGAATAATACCCGAAAAATCGAGAATTTTCCCGATCCGTCTATTAGGAGCCGAGATACGTCCAGAATGATCATGATTGGTCCAGAAGATTTTAGCCTCGCCTCCCGTTGCTATATAAAGAGCCATCTGAAGCTGAACTGGGAAGTGCGGCGGTGGTCGACAGAGTAAACCTGAATAGAGAGGTCTTGAATTGAGGAGTCCTGAATGGTGGACTGCTGGATTGCTGTGTTCCATTATTGTGTTTTCTGTCGAAGTTTGTTGTGTGTGTCGATTCTGAACTGTATGATCGATCGGTAGACCTGAACTGAGAGGTCTGGAGGAAGAGTCCAGAGCGGAGGAGTCACCAGGAGAATATTAAAGCAACGAAAGAGTGCTGAATTGATCTGTGGCTTATTCTGACGAAGCCTGTATCGAGTGTTGTAGCTCGTTGAATCGTCGTCGGGAACGGAGCTGTCCTGAACTGAGAAGTAGTCCCGCTGTGTGAAGTAGTGAGTCGGCAGCGAAAGCAGAGCCAGGGAAGTAGTTTCAGCCTGTTCGGCAGAGACTTACGTGAGGGCAGATAGAATCCCTTAAAAATTCTCTCTCCTGCTGAATCCTATCTGGCCGCTTTGTGAGCTGTGGACGTTGAATTTGTGCGTGTGAACTACTGTTGTTATTGTGGGTTACTGTTTGAGTACTGCTATTTGCTGTCCTGTGTATTCGTCTCGGCTGTATATATCTGTCGTTTGTACATAATATTTGCTGTAAATATTTGTCGTCTCTGTGCTGTCTTGTCTTTGTCCTGTAAATATACACGTCTGTGTTGCGTTGTCTACTAAAAGCCTGATCATTGTGTGTGCTCATCTTCTCGTACACACTCACTATACAGGTAAACGAACCCAACGGATTAGGATAAGGAAATCCATACATTACAATGAAATTTAACTCTACAATTTTGTTGTATAGGTCTAATTTCATCCATTCAGAGTGCTGCATTTTTCGATTATCCAGACCATGTACTTATAGATAAACAGAAAATAAAGACTTTAATTCGAAATATTTTGTTACTTAATTTGGTCTAAATCCTGATAATGAATCAAAATTGAATGTATTGATGATTAAAATACTTTTTATGAGTTAACTTTCTTATCAAAAAATTGTAAAAACTATACCGAATACGATAATTTTTTCAAAGTCTAAAATCTTTATAAATTTAATAATATGAAATGCTATGGTTATGCTTTTGCTATCGTTTCAGAAATATAACGCTATACTCTTGGTTTACAAGGTAAATTAATTTCCGAAAAAAAAGTGACTAGCATTTTATTTAATGTGGTTGCATTTTCGAAGCAAAACCCTATTTGAAGAAACGTCAGCAAAATATAAGGTGCAGTCAATTAAAATACAATTGTCATGTTTTTTTCGTGAAACAAAAGCCTCCCAAAAATCCTATCTTTATTAATGCCAATACGCAGATAGAAATTTTTTTTACAAAAATTCATAATGTTCGTATATAAAATATTTATTCTACTAAAAGTTACAATAAAAAGCTTTTCTTTTTATAGAATAACTCGGAACAATTTTCATTTTATTGATCCTACATCGTACTAGCAAATCACATCATGAATCATTATTGATTAATAATTTAAACCACCTGAAAGGTTTTAGTTTTCGTTCTTGTCATGTGAATGACTGTCGACACAGAAACATATCTTCCTGTCACGATATTATTTCATCAACTTCATTATACGCACTTAAATTTTTTTTATATTTCAACTAAAAAGATTCGCGCTTAATTATCTGAGAATTCTGAAGAAATAGGATTTGTCGATAAAATGTGTTTTCAAATTGAGAAGGTATCATTTATTCATTATTTAAGGATAAGAAAAAGTTTGGATAATTTCGATAAAATATTTTTGACTGAAATGACTGTACCTGAATTTTACAAAAACAAATTATAGTTCTTTAGATGACTTAGGAATAATGAACGTGAACACTGGGTGATACGTTTACAAAATGCTGTCAAGTTGACCTAAATCAGCTCTCTAATTTTCTGGAACTTTTTATAGTCTTTTGGTCGCATCAGAACAGTAAGTAAGGTCAAGGTCAAGATTAGACCTAATGAGGAGGCATTTTATTTAAAGGATGTTTTGAATATATATATGATGATGATGAAAACCGCATACATAATAACTGATTGTTTATTTGGATTTAGTATTTCAGTACAAAACATTTTAGGAAGGTGTTATGATAAGAGATCAAATAGAACCTGTTGAATTGAAAAGGAAATATTTTGATCTAAAATTCCATTATAATATTGTAATGTTGGGTTTTGCCTTCAAAAATATGTGTTACATAAATTCACCGAAAATCACGTGATACCCTAAGAAGAATGTGATTGAAATAAATAAATTAATCTTTAAAAATCGAACTGATAATTATCAGCTTATATTTGAATATTCGAATTTCTTTTATGAATTGGTATTTCATATTAATTGAATAAAACAATGACTGATTTCGATTTAAATGTACTTACCCACTCCCCCATTTCTTTGGTATTTTTTTCCAATACAGTTTTCTAACAGTATATAATTAAGATGTTTGAGAACCTATTTTCTGAAACTCTTAGTCTAAAGATATGGGTATGTGTTTTGGGAGCAAAAAAAAAGGACTTTTGATATAAATTCATTTAGATTTTGTAGAGACGTTATTTTCTAAGCTAAGGTATGTGCTCTGTCACAAATTACTGGGGAAATAATTTTTTTATGCTTTTTATTTACAGTTTAAGGATTAAGTTATTTCCTTTGTCCCTTTTTTGATAAAGGAAAAAAAAATTATATTTAATATTAACTGATACCCTACATTTGATAATAACTGATAGCCATACCCGATACCATTTTGTTTATAAAATTTCTACTGCTGTAAGTAGTGATACAGTATACCCTAGAATGTATTACTGAATTTAAAAAATTCAAAACAAATTTTAAAATTATTAATTACACCTACTCATAAAAAATGAACAGAATAATAAAAATTAATTAATCTTTAATATAAAACGAATATCTAGTAAATCATTGCTTAAAAGAATGCGGTTGTCCGTAACATCACGATTGCATATTACATTCATTTTTTCTTAATTTCTTTGTTAAAGAAATATGTATCTTGTTATTCTCTAATTAGATGATTAAGTAGCTTTCAAAGTCAAATAAATCTATAAGTAGGTTGATGGCAATGAAAGTTTATTTTTAAATCTCAGTTTAACTTCCTGGTCTGAAAGACTACACTTCCTCACTTCTTTGGGAAGATAGTTGTTTCCATCTATCTTGTGTTTCTACCGATAAAGCGATTTTATTTATAAGAAGCAAATTCATCAGCATTTCTTTGATCCTAATTTTGACTTAGAATGGATCCTTATAGCTTAGTTGATTTTATAGTATTTAATGAATTTAAGGTCATTCGTTTTAAAAACGTATTACATTGGAAAAAGAATTTGAACTGTTGATCTGAAAAACATTCTTATTTAAGTAAGTAAAATTAAATATATTATTTGTTTAATAATCTATTAACTATAGGTAATTTTAATTTCTTTATGAATAGATTTTAATCATTAGGATTTCTCTTATTATATTCAAATTATGATATCCATATAACTGCAATGTATTTAATTTTACTTTCGAAAGACCTAATTTCCTCACAAAATTTATAAGTTCGAGATTTAAATATAGAAAATAGATTAAACTTTTTATTTGTATTCATTAAGAGTAATCATGTGATTTTATTTAAAATCTGTTCATCAAAAATTTCATCGTATTGCCTTTATTGGTTTCTTCTGCTTATGAATTCTTGTATTTAATGCGTCACTTATAAACTTTTGTTGCACTTGAACACATATACTAAGTTGTATATACAAATTATTATTACTATTTTATTTATTAAGCAAATACAGGGTGCGCCAGAGAAACTTACTTATTTGAAAAAACTCCCGAGCAGTGAGTTGGGTGGGTAAAGGGTGATAGGTAGCGCTACTGGAGGAGGACTCCCCAAATTTGTTACTCCCTCTAGTGCTCTAGAGGGAGGAACAGTATGCTCTAATCTAGAGAACGACGGGACTTCGCCGTCGAGAGCTAGCTTCTTTTCTAACGGTCGCTCACTTGTTACGCTGCCTTCATTGCGCGATTGCTTTGAAATTCCTCCTCACAGACCCGATCCTGGCCGTAATTTTATTCTGTCGTGGTTAACTCATTTCGAGAGTGTGGAAGTGTCGCTAAACCCAGAAATGGATATTAACGAACTACCAGAACACCGGAAAATGTCGAAAGAGTGAGGCAGTCAGTTCGGCTCGCAAACACGCTGCTGCTCTGGGAATTGCTGACACCACTGTTCGACGAATTCTCCATCAAGACTTTCAATTTCATACCTATAAATTGGCTGCTGTACAAGAATTAACTGAACGCGATTTTGTTGCCCATCAAAATCCACGTGAAATGCTGCTTGACAGCCTGCCTGAAGACGTAGTCGTTGTTTTTTTTCAGTGACGAGGCTCACTGAAATCCCTGGCTTATGTCGATAGACCACGGACAATAGCTCACTTCAAGAACAACATCCGCGACGCCATTTCCAACATACCAGAGTGGACACGATCTTAGAAAATCGACTTAATCAGTGTATGCGCAATAGGGGTCGATATTTAACCGATGCTATTTTCAAAACTGTTTGAAGAAAAATTGGGATATTGTATTCCCAAAAGAAGAAAAAAAGAATTAAAACAATAATTGAAGTACTTTTGTTTTTTATTGGCCTTTCAAATAAGTAAGTTTCCCTGGCGGACTCTGTATAAATTAATAAAAATATAATAATTGAAATAATCATAGCTGGTTATTTGGTGATCATATATGAAACACCGCATATTAATTGCCCATATATAATCATTTAATTCATTTTAAGAATTATTTTATATGTTTCATATTCATTCTAATAATGATTTGGTCATTGTGCATAATAATACTTTAAAATGCCTGAAAAAATGACTTTAATGTCAGCTTATATTAAATGAAATTTCGAAAACTGATTTATTATTTGGAAGTTAGAAAAATTGCATCAAATTTCTAAGCGAATATACTTAAAAAAACGAAATTTTATTCTTTCTGCCCAACAATGCATGATTTTTGATAACTCAAAATAGACGCATTAATGACTATCTCCAGACATACTTTGAATAAATGTTACTTAAACAATTAATTACACGCATCAAAGTTTCATTTACTTCAATTAATAAATGCATAAATTATTTACTTAACTTAAAGGCTTGGAATTCTCGTGAACAAATGGCTAGGAGAAATAAACAATACTGAGTTCCTCTATTTTTAATTTCCCACTGATAGATTACCCTTCTGTGTAGACACCTGAAAAAGCTATGTTTATTATTTAAAACCAATTGCTTTAAACGAATTATCGTAGCAGAAGAATGTTCCCGAATAACATCTATGTTTTGTGGCATTCGCAATGCAATCGACCAGCGTTTCAACATTGCATGGACAAATAGTTCTGAGAGCATGCTCCGGCTAGAAGTTATGCAGGATTTAAAAATAACACTTAATATCATATTCTTTCTTTATTTTGTTTTTTAAATGGCAACGAAAATATTTTCAGTTTCTGTGATTCAAAAAATATAAATTGCGTATGGGTCGTAAGAGCTGGAATAAAAATTATCATTTGAAAGAAAATGTGGATTAAAGTTGTTTAAAGCAGCAGAGTTCTAATTATTAAGATTTATTTGGAGTCGGGACCAATAGCTCCACTAAAGGCCTGGTATGTTAAGGTTCAAGAATCTGAATCTGAGGACGAAGGCAATGAATTTTATTTTCTGGCTGAGTTCCTAACTAGCATTATTTAATAGTGTCAAACAGATATTCGCTTTGGAAACGAATTGTTCGCTGTGATAGGAACGGCTATTGGAAGATTTTCTCATAGAGAAATTCTCCTGTGAGTCACTTCCCACATGGTGGTAATTTAATGCAACATATATTGGAATTAAATCAGAGTTTTACTTTTTGTGTCACCTTGGTACTCTTAACATCATTTTGATCAACCTAAAATACCACTTAACTTCTCTTTCGGTAATTGGTTCTAGTCCTTGATTAGATATGATAGACCAAATGATGTGGTCATTAGTGGAACCACTAAGGTCAGAATTTTAGTAAATGATTGGATCAGCATTTGTATTTATTAATTTGAGCTTTGAGATCTTGATGTATTGTTATTATTTAGTTTTTATACTGTAATCTTAATGTAGGTAAGTATGAATTTTTGAGATAACCCGTTGTTTAGAAAATACTTAAAATTATTCTATAATACAGGCATTTTTTAACATGTGTATAAAAATCCTTACATTTAATATAATAAAAAGTGTTCTACTTATATAAGAAATTCAATATAAATTAGAAAAAATTGTGTGTTGTATGTAAAATGAAAGCATTAGTTGTATGATTTTAATTAAAGAACTATTTGAGTTTTTAAATTGAAAGAAAAGCAATTCGAATTTCATTAATCTTATCTAATTGATATAACTAAATTTAATATTTCATTGTGCATTTTACATAATATTTTCGTTTTAATTCTTCGAGAATAGTTCAAGTGATAAAATATTTATAATGAAATAAGATATGTCATTGCCATGCGGGGCGTAATAGGATTTTTGCCCCCTGCTGTCATCAGTGATTTAGCAAAAATAAACAAATCTTGAAATGTGATGTTATTTTTTCTTTCCTTTTTCATTCATGACTTTAAATACTTGTCTTCCAATAACTTTAGCTCACATACATGTAATGCCTCTTACCCCTCTCTATACGAAAGCAAAACTAAATCGACTTGAGGGAAAAAAATACAAATTCCCCATGTTTGATTTGATTCAATAAATTTATGTATGGACACAAGGTGTACGCGTACTTTAGTTCAAGGCATGTTTTATATTTAACTGAATATACAGAGCAGACCCGATTCAAATTTAAAATTTGATAATTGTGTACTTGTTCTTCTCCTCATTTCAAATACAAACAAATGTAAACAAATCTTAATATATTAATTACAGATTTTATTAGAATTATAATCCAAATTAATCCACCTTTATTTTCCCGACTAAAATTAACATCAAAAAGTATTAGAAACAAGAACTGTAATTTTGAGTTTGAAATGACATTTAAGTCTATCATATAGCTAGAATTATGTTTATGAATTGAAATATATGTATTATAAATTTCAAACTAGCAGTAATTTTTCGTTTATATTTGATATAGTCCATTTAAAAATTACTTACTATGGAAAAATTGAACTAAAATTTCAAAATAAAAATTACCATAAATAAAAAATGTACATTATGGTTAAGATTATTTGAAAAGGGAATACCATTTCTGAATATATTAAGAAAATTTTGCAGTGTTGAATGTACTCATGATTTTTAAGTGATTTCTGGAGTGGAAAAATGGAATAATAAAATTCTTAACTGCGATCATCCATATAATCATATAACATACAATAAGACCTTGATTATTTTTTGATAATGTATCAAAACATTTAAATATGATTATTTGGAGAGAATTTTAACATCTAAAATTGATGAAGTTATTCTCAGATTACTAACATTGTTCTTACTTTTACTTTAAAGAGAAAATACTGTAATCGTTAATTTTTAATAATGTTTCAGGCATCCTTAAATCGGAGAAATAGATTTTGAAATAATGTTATGTCTTTCTGTCAGTCTGTCGTTTATAAACATAGAAAACTTATAAGCGTTTTAAAATAAATGAGAAAAATTCGATGTGTTATATTTATTCCTAATTTGTAGATTTCCATGTGATTTTTAAGGAAATTATTTCCAGAATGTCAGTTTGTCTGACCAAGCAAGATAACTACAAAGCTTAGAGCTAGATGAATAAAAATGGTGCAAATTTATGAACTAGAATGTATATTCATGTCGAGTTTCCAATTAAACCTGACTAAGTTTCACCATCTGTCGGTCAATATTTTTGAATGCATGTAAGTGATCTAACTAATACACGCTGCGATTTAAATAAATTAGATTTCGTATGTGTTCTTGTTAATCCATTGTAGTTCAGTGTCAATCGTATTATTTTTTAAAAAAGATGTCCAATTGCATATTCAATTTTCTTAACTGTACTGTGAATTTTAAAACTCTCAGATGTGGGATTCTGAAAATACGAGAGCAGAGCAACCTAGTGATAAGGTCTCGGCTTCGGAACTGAGGAGGTTAGAAACCCGATTCCATCGAAGAACCATAGTGTGAATGGGTCTGGTGCACGTTAAATGTATCAATGCCAAACGTCCTCCCTCTGATGTGATTGGAAAGGCTTTCCAGCTCAAATGTCGTCTTCGTTATCTGATCGTTGCTCAAAATTATGAGGTCTGTCCCAGTGTTGTTTTAAAACGGAACGTTAATATAACTAAACTAAACTAATTCTGAAAATAAGAAAATGAGTTTCTGGCTCCAAGTTTTTGTGAGGCGAGGGGAAGGTGTTAAAATCTTTCTTTGAACAAGGAAAGGATAACATGCAAGAAAGATTTAGGAGATTTCTTACACATGATAAAAACAATATTTAGCCAGTAACTACTTAATCAGTGGCAATGTATGCCTGCAGTATCTCAATGTCGTATTTCAAATATATAGAATTATCAAAATCGTTAAAAGTGCTTATGAAATAATAAAATCCATCTAAAATAATTATAAACAGAAGAAATATCGTAAAAAATTCATTAATTTATAATATTAATATTCATTTGTCAGTTATAAATATCTTATTTAAGTGAAAATATAAATCAAATCTGTTAGCAGATTATTCATCAGTGACATTAAATAGAACTCTTGAAAATAATAAATTATATAGTAATTATATAAAAATTAAAAGCAATTTACTGATAAACTGCAAATTCATAAAAAAATTGTTAATTATATTATATTAATAACACAAACTATAAACTAAATTATTTGATATTTAATATTACTCATGCTTGTGTTCTGTAATAACTTAAGAAATGCTTTCTAAAGCTCTTCAGTTCTTATTATGCTCTTAAGTATTATGTGCTTAGCTCAAAATATTCTCAATAAAATTGATATAGAAATATTTTGGTTTGAAGCTCACAATATCACAGAGAATCTTTTTTCTCGATTACCACTTTATTTCAGTTGTTGATTTCTTAATTTCTTCCTTTTTTATTATTATTTTGCTCTACTTTTACTTACTTTTTTCGTTTATATATATATATATATATATATATATACACTATTGTATTGTTATTACAGATTGTTGTATTTCTTATATCTGTTTGCGCCATATTGTCATCAATGGTTCCCACTTATATATGCCATATAGAATTCCCATTTTTATGTGCCATGAGGGATGTTACTTAATACTGTGGAAAGTCTGCTTCTTTTTTTGAACAGCTCTGCTCCAAAGTGGAGGATGATACATTGAACATTTACAAATGATTATTCTGTTCAGTATTTTAATTTCTCCAAAAACTCTGAACCGCCTGCATACTTTAAGCTAAATTCTAGTTAATGAATTAAAAAATAGCTTTTTTAGCGGATTTAACATGTAAATGATATCTTTCTACACTTATTCGTTTGATAATTATCAATTTGTTGAAAAGTTCTAAATCTACTGAATCATCTAGCCCAGTACATTAATATTATTTTTTACTTGTTCTTAGTTTCTGATGTTAATCTGTTCTCCAAAGCTTTCCTGATGCTGGGTACAAGTTACGTCCTCGTATACGTCGATCCTGCGTACAACCTTGACAATGGCCAAGAGCCTACTAGTATACAGATTAAGATGGACAATCTTAGACGCCGCTTTCTTGTGGCCATACGTAAGGAGACTCTCTCCGTCATGGAAGAGAGGGTTGGAAAACATATCTTTGTGAAAGTGTCCTGCCCTCTAGAAAGGGAATACAAGGAGGCTGAAAACATGAGAGTCGAATTGCCTTTATATGGGGTAAGGCCAGTTGAACTTAACAAATTTTACTTGCTGAACAGCGTATATATAGATATATGCCCTGGTATAATTATTAATATTTACGAAAACAGTTTATTTGCAACTTTCTTATATATTTATATATTTAAAATGGTTTTAAAAAAACGCATGATCCAATTCTTCAGCCTCAACTACTGATTCAATTTTGCCAATTTTTATTTCATATGAAAGTTTAATAAATTTAACTCAGTTGTCATGTCGCCTGTATCTCAGATATCATCCATATCCAATAAAATTAATTTACAGTTCGGTATATTCTTTATAAGAAAAATCCGTGCCAAATATTCAGACACATTCATTATGTCAATTTAGCTTTTATTTCATATTGAAGCTCCTGGTCTTTAGGTACGTTATCATCTGTCGCGTTTCTCTCAATCTTCTCTGAATGAACGTTTCGTCACGTTCCATCTTAATGGAAAATACATTCTCAATAGGAAGAAAATCCTAATATCCTAACCATAGACATAATACCGGTTTCACCAATTTTTGATACAACTGAAAAGCTGTTATTATGTGTCTTCTCTCGATATGTCATCAATAATGATCTGTTCATTACTACTCTCTATTTTAAAGAAAAATAAGAAAAACCTTCACTATACATACCCTAAGTGGAAGTGTTGGAGAGACACGTAAATATCTTTCGATCCCAATAAATTTACCGATTTTGTCAATTTTTATTTATTATGAAGTTCCTAGATTTCTAGATGCGTTGTTAAAGTGCATATTTCCCAGTCTTCTCCATTTTTGGGAGAAGTTACGTTATAAATCTTTGACAGAATTATCAGCCTCCACAACTGGAAATTAATTTCACAATTTGCAAGAGTAGCTGTCAGTCACAATCTTCCATATTTATTGCGCCTAATTTAAAGTAATAGTTTCTTTTGTTATAATAGGGTGTAGTTCATCAAAATTGGTTGACATAACTGAATTAATAACATTAATAAAGCAGTTAAACAGCGAATAGTAGAAGGTGGCTAGTAAGTATATACGAAAGAAGTGTGCACATTTGTATAATTTGTAAGAAAATATTTTTTTTTTCTTCTGCAAATATTTTCATTCCACTATGATTTATTTGTTTGCTTATATGCTGTTCATTGCCATCTCTGTAAATATTTATTTTAAATGTATATACAGTAGTTTTTATGTTTTCATGTAATATTTTTATTTAATAATATGGTGTAATTTAAAAATTGCTACAATAACGATAAAAATATTATTTCATTTGCAGGCAGCGAAGAAAATATTAATATATATTATAAATGTGAAAGTTTGGAGGGATGTTTGTCTGAATTGCCGAACAGAATTGGATGAAATTTAGCATAAAGACTGATTATAGTCAGTAATAGAAGACAGGCTACTTTTTATTCCATTTAATTGAGTGGTTAATTTTTTGTTAATTAAAAACTAACTTTCGCACCAAAAAATTGTGGCCAAATCCCGCCAAAGATAAGTAAGGTTCCAGTTTTTTCCCCCAACAGAAAAGAAATAGGGTTAGCAGAATTTCGACCGATTATTTCAAACGATTTTATTTATTTTCTTTGTGTTTGATGTATTTAAAATCAAGTTAATTAATCGATCTTTCGGATTAATTCTGGAATACTTTTAAACTAAAAGGAAACAGAATAAAGGTAATAAAAAATTCAACCCCAATTGCGTAGCCCCAACTCTGTTACATGTTAGGAAAGTCTAACATGTGCGTTACGGCAACTGTCGTTGGAAGTTCGCGCGTGATTCTTGACAAATTAAATTAAAAGTTTAAAAATTATGTGTATAATAATGTTGTTGCTATCTCAATCTCGATCAATAAATAAAATGGATTTGCCCAGACCTGATTTGCATTTTTTGTTTTATTTTGGGTATACAATGTAAATAAATTTTTTATACATTAGTTGTGTGTTTTTATTATTAAATTGTATTTATGTTATGTATTTTTCGTATATGTTTATACTTTTAAATGTATCGTTTTTAGGTTAGGTTTAATTTTTTTATTTGTCCTTATTTAATAGTTTTTCGATTATATACATCAAAATTTCCACGCGAACAGAGTCTCGGGAGCTAGTTATTATATATTTTATCAAATAATGAATTGTCACATTTGATAAAGAAAATGTTTAACAGTATTCTAATACAAAATCAAAAAGGGAAATCCAGATATTTTGAAAGTATCTCCAGCATTTCAAAATCAAATGTATAATCCAATGGTTTTCAGCCTTTATTCCTTTCATATCCTCCGATGAAACTTATTATTTTTTTATGACCTTTCCCCACTGCCAATCTACCACGCAAAGCAGTTTAATTTTAAAAAGTAGCAAATTATTAATGGGCTTGAATAACTTTATAGAGATTTGTATAATTTACTTTTAATTAACTTAATGCCCAATTCCATGTTTCGTGACACTATTAGTTTGACGTGTTAACGTGAAATATTTTAAATATTTTCACTTTAATTTATGATTAAGATAACCTTTCAAAGAAAAGACACTTTTAGTGCATCCTCCAGCTTTTTCATTGAGTTCAGTTTCATAAAATTAGTTTTAAATAAAAATTGGAAGAATTGTGTCTGGAGCTATCCCAAACTTACTGCTGTATTTTTTTTTCACTAGACAAATTTTTCCTTCTTTCCTGTATTCGTGAAAGACGTTAAATATTTTATTCCTTTAATTCCTATTTTTGTCATACTTTATTTACTATTACTCAGTTCAGTTATTTTACTTTTCTCGCGCATTTATAGAGAAAAAAAACTATCAACTTTTTTTTGTTTTATTTCTTTTTAAAGATTGTCCCAAAATTAACGAAAAAATCTGAAATTGCCACCATTTGCACAGTAAAATGTTAGCAACCCTATTAAAAAAACATTTGACAGCTGATCATTTAGAGTTAGTAAAAATGGAGCGTTACACGATGGAACAACGTGTTTTTATTTGTGAACAATATTTCAAAAATAAAGCCTGGCAGCCACAATTCGAAAATTTGAGAATTGGCCGTTTAGATCGTGCGATTTAACTTAAGATTTCATTTTATGGAGTTATTTGAAATCAAAGTTCTATTCCAACAACAAGCCCAAAGACATGCATACACTGAAGGAGGAAATTCAACACTTCATCAACAGAATTCAGCCACATTTATGCTAAATGGAAAGTTTCCACAAAACTGTGCGTGAGTGCCGGCATGTCAGCAGATTCATGGAGGTCACTTGCCCCATTTATTATTCCATACATAAACCTATCTTGTGTACTTTACGATTCAATAAAAATATAATAATTTCAATTAAAAACTGTTTTTTATTCATTCAAATCGTACATTAATACTTTATCTTATCGTGTAACACTACATTTTTACTAACCCTGAGCTATCAGTTTTTAAATGGTTTTTTAACAGGTTGCCAACATTTTATTGCACAAATGGTAGCAAATTATGGTCTTGCATTAATTTTGGGACACCTGTTATTTTATTTTGCCGCTGTTACTGACATTATTTTCATGTATCTGCCAAGGAAACAGTTACTGCATGCTTGGAAACCTTTGATCTAATAGAATGACAATCCAAACCGTAACATTTTCAGTTACGTTTGCTGAATCATACAGATTTTTAAACAACAGGCTAACTTTTGAGGCTGTATTTCTGGAATGAATTTAAGCTATACAATAGCCAAATACTTGTGAGTGCACAGCAAATAATTTAGCCTTTATCAGGCTAAACTTTTTTACAGTTTTGAGATTGTAATGCTTTTGAAAATGCATTTAATATTTATTTTCTGAATTTATTTACTGGTATGGCATTATTTTTCTTAAACTTATTTAGCTAAGCAACCTAGCATCCACTGCTTATTTCTATACGTTGTTCTGAGAAATCGCCTCATGTTTTCTTCTAGAAGATGCGCCGTGTATTCCAAAACGAAGTTGGTGTGAGCATGCTTTGTCTTCATGACATTGATCATTTAAAAGAACTGAAAATTTAAGAGTAACAAATAAGTTATCGACAAAATCACCGTGTGTAACTTATATAACATATTAATTTTAATCCTAACTCACTTCTTAGTAAATAGGTTCAACCATCCAAATTAAGCATAGATACTATGATACAGATTAGAAAATCATGCAGGATCTAAAGTTATGTAGCTAAGATATATCCCCCCTCCCAATATATAACTACGACACAACTAAGATAAGGAGGTCATAAATGTGAGGAAAGCTTAATCGTAATGGATGCTGTTTCACTTAATATAAGTGGAAACTTTTTTCCAAGATAAGAAACCATCTCACGGCATTTGCTACTGAACTGCGGCAATACTCTTAAGGCTCTATCAAAACCGTCTATATGTTTGGTTCTGCTTTAGGTATTTTACGCTTTCCACATAGTTAATAGTAGATTGTATACTATGTTGAAGAAATTATAAATGTTTCGAGCAAGTACCTGTATTGTATCAAATGTAATTATATGGTTATAAGTATTAAGTTTTAAATCCTTGTGATTTCAGTAACTATTCAGTCGTAATTGTATATTTCAGTTAAATTTGGACAATCCAGTAGAAATGGAGGAGGCAATGTTCGAAAAAAACATGAAAAAGATATTTAGAGATATAGAAACAAGTAAGAAATCATTTAACTATTATAATTAATGATCATTAATACTTGTTTTAAAAAACTTTTGTGATACTTAAATTCTAATATTCAATAAATGAGACAAAAAAAGTTCTTTTGTGAAGTTCGTTCATTTTATGTCTGTAGCAGAGCATCTACATAGCAGTCAATGGTACATCTTTTTTTTTTAAGTACAATTTTTATATCATGTTTGCTTTTTACAGCTCCATATGTTTCTGCTCCATTTCAAAGAGATTCTATTGAACTTTTCCAAAGAAGGGAATATGATGATTCTCCTATTTTGTGGTCCTCTATCAGAGGCTTATTGGTAAGATGTAATTTTTATACCTTTTACGGCACATATTTCATTGATACAGTCAAATTTTATACTTTAAACCTCCAACTACTTATTCCCCAATTTTTTCAAGTTGAAAAATCAATCTATTTTTTGCTCATATTGCTATTTTTGCTAGCTATTATTAATTTTTCTCTCTCATTCAGAGTTGAATTATATCATGCTGTGAATCATAGCCTGTATTAATCGTTTAAAAAATATTTGGATATGTTTGAGAATGCTGTATAAAAATAATAATTTTTAAAAAATCGTTAGTCAGAGACTTAAATATACGTTGAAACATTCTTTAGTAAGAGGAGTTGGATTCTTTTATTCATTCTCTTATCAGTTTCTGAACGATGGCAGATGTTTCAGCTTTTTAGACACCTGAACCGAAAAAGAATATTTTTAAAAAATTATATCTCAACACCTTTTAACATCTTGTCTTCATGAGTTTCTCGCAAACTGTTCCAAAATAAATAACAGTTACACTCTTATTTCTGAGCTTTCTTGTCATTTGGCAAATCTACAACAATGTAGACGTGTAACTCAACTCTTCCACTAACGACAGCTCGCAGTGTGGCACGTTAAATAAATCAAGTAATTAACAGGAGTGCTTCACTCTTAGTTTTCTCGCATTTTTATACATATAGCGAAACAGACTCTAATGTACGATATTTATTATATTATTTATTTAATACTAAACAATGTTGTAGACTATTGTGATTATTGTTTAATATATGTATGCTAGTAGGATGTGCAGAAAGGAATTAAGCGTGCATTTTTTATTTCTTCCTGTTGCCTGATTATATCTCAGATTTGCTGTCGATCTTGAATTTTATTTTTATGACAGATTGTCATTCATCAAACTTTCTGCATTTCTTAGTTATCGTTTTTACATGCGTACCGTGTCAGACCAACTGATAATCATAACTTTGAGGAATTTGTCCTAAGATAAAATAAACAGCTGTTTATAAGCCCTTAAATGTGGGGCCGCGGTGACCCGGTGGTAAGGTCTCGGCTTTGGAACCGGAAGGTTTCAGGTTCGAGACTCGATTCCACCGAAGATCCGTCGTGTGAGGGGATCTCTTGCACGTTAAATCTGTCAGGCCAAACGTCCTCCCGCTGGTGTGGTGTGGAGAGGGGGGTGCCAGTTCAGGTGTCGTCCTCGTCACCTGACAGTGGTTCAAAATTACGAGGTCCGTCCCAAAATAGCCCTCGTGTTGCTTTAAAACGGGACGTTAATATAACTAAACTAAACCCTTAAATGTAATTTTATCCATTCATTTAATTTCTCTTTAGACTCATGCTGTTCTAAGAATTAAGGATAACAGTGTTTGCCAAACGGCAAAAAATGATCTGTTTGTATTCCAAAAATTAAAATACTGCTCGAAGTAGTGAATTTTTGATATATAAATACATTATTTAATTTTTTGTGAATTTTGTATCTACTTACTTAGTTTTTCCTTTCTCGTATACTTAGTATAGGAAAAGTATAGTTGCCATCAAAAAATTGAAAACTCGAGATATTGTCGAATCTCCTCATTTTAGATTTTCTTGAGTTAGAAAAACATATTTTTGGTAAAAGACCGTCTGTATATCTGTGACAAAGATTAGAAATTTGATTTCCATTGCAGTTACATTGCAGATTTCAATCAAATTTTGAGTGAACGTTCAGAAGAAATTCGTCTGCCTGACTGTTCAAAGTTAACACGATAATTACAATAGGAAAAGAACTAAATAGATTCGGTATTTTGATTTAACATTTGTAGTCTAGATACCTAATAAATTTTAATCCAAATCCAACTACATAGATCTACAAATTTTGATCAAATCCTAACATTTTTTGTGTTAATTTTAACTTATTTTGTTGAAGATGATTTTAAGATTTGGATTACTGTCTTTCGGTCTGTATTTTCAGAACACTGTAAACTCGGTAACTCAATAACGTAATTATTTTAAAACATAAAAGTTGATATAAGATTTTGTGACTACAAGTGCAGTTTCGTGTAAAAGGTTTGTTTTAATCTGTTGAGAAAAACGTGTCCAAAACATAAATTCCATTTTCAGATACTTTTATTTGCATGCTAAGGATCAATCGCCAAATAACTAGCCAAGAAAATATAACAATTTCAGTAAAATTGCTAAATGCATGTCACAATTTAATATTTCGTAACTATTGTATGCTAATGTTATTCAAAGCGTTCTCTGGCACAACAAGTGTTTAGAGATTATACAAGAAATTTGTGGAAATATCACTTCCTCTGTCTTTTTTTTTTTTCATGAAACTACACCAAGAAAATATACTTTAATCTTGAAAAACCCGGATATTATGATGCATCTCCATGTTTTAAACTTATCTGAGCACGAAAAATACATTTTTCGAGGTGCATTTATCTTCCTCTATATTTATCTGTTAACACAAATTAAAAAACGGCTCGTATTCCTCGCGCTCACCAATCTAAGCTGGGATTTCTTAGTCCCACCATGCTAGCAGATAGCAAATTTCTATTTCATAGTTTGCATCAAAAATGCCATTATTTCGGTTCAAAAATTAAAAAAATTATCACGAAAAGTAGACTTTATAAGGTTTATAACACACTGGTTGAATACGAGCATTCAAATGTCAAAAGGAATGATATGGCGCTTTTCAAGAGACGAAACTAGTATTGATTTGTTTAATGAAAAAAAAAAATGCAATCGAGTTTTGCCTTCTAGAATTACAATAATAGAGATTTTACAATGTATATTAAAAATGTATTATTTGAATTTTATCTAAATTTTGTTATTGATCTCTATAATGGTCTTATAATTTATCATCAAATCTGCTGTAAGAATGTTCACAAAACAAAACATTTAAAAATTGCTATAAAGGCAATGAAATCAAATAACAAATCAAACAATAAAAATTGATTGCGATTTAACATTAGTCCAGAAAGATTCAATTTTCATTCATTTTATCTATCAGATCCTGATTAACACGTTGACTGCCGCTCTAAATTTCTCATAATGTGATTCATATGACCTTGCCGATCACCGGTGAGTCTCCCCCCGCTCTCACCAGCAGACAATATATTTTTTAAAAAGTAATTTATGATGGCATTATGAATTAATTTTCTACAAAACGTTTAAGAAGATGGAATAAAAATTATATATTTCACCTTTATTATAGTAATTCGTATATTAAATTATGTTTGATAAGCTTATGAGGAATTTTTAGTATTTGATTTATTAAGGACTTGATGATAGCTGACGCGTTCCTGCAGCAGAAGAAATTATTCTGGAGATATCGTTTGAAATTTAAAATAATTGTCTTCTTTAATTCGGATTGATTGAAAGAAAAATGTTTATTTTCATATCGGAAATGAACTTATTCATCGAAATTGAATGACATATTAAGGAGAAGTGTAAATAATAGTTATTTCTTTTTTTTTTTTTACTTTATAATTCAAGAGCTTTAGAGTAGGCAATATTTTTTTCCGTCTTCAGCAGAAACAAATAAATTTGTTGACTGTCCGACTCGTAAACATCCAGCATAGAACCGAATAGAGTGGGGTGAGCGGTAAGGCAGGGTATAGGAGACACACAGACATTCATTTTTATTTTTATAGATTATGTAATTTCTCTATACGTATAACCGTCTTGTAAGTGCAAGTAATAATTATTCAAAGTTTTATTGCAATCGGTTGAGGCCGCGGTAGCCTGGTTGGTAGAGCGTCAGTCTCGTAACCGAAAGGTCGCGGGTTCTGTCCTCGTCTTGGCCAAAGACAGCCGTGTTGGCTAATGGCAGTTGGGGCACGTTAAATATGTCGAGATTGCAAAGTCCTCCAAGTTCCCATAACAAAATGATACCTCTGGGGGTACTGAATCAGGAATGAGTCGGTCTCTGATTTGGATCTAAATTCCGACTTGCTGATGGATGAATGAGTGTATGAATGAATTCGACCACCTCCTAAAAAGGGTTGTGTCGTGTGTGTGAGCTAGCAGTTGGACTTCTGTCCTCTGGGTGCTCAGGGGTCTTTACCCTCAGAAGCTACTGCACCCCCTTTCCGTGAAGGACACGACAACAACAACAACATTGCAATCGGTTGAGAGACATGGCAGCGCATAAGAGATACCCAGACAAACATTTATTTTTATTTATATAGATTATTTGTATTGATAAATATCAACTTTTAAAAAACAGTTTCAACGTTTTTAACTTTTATGTACTAGATAATTCTATGTAATGTAGTAAAAAAGCTAGGTTAATATATGATTAGTTTGCTTTATGAAATCAAGGCGCCCTCGAAGCAACTTTGCAGCAAGTCTCGCTTTTGTATGTGTTGATTTATCTCTAGCAATAACTTTCCGAAATATTTCCATTTTTGAAGACTATTCCGCGGCAAAAGAATCGAAGCAAAATGAACAGAATACCTGAAGGTCATTCATTTCCACAGATTTCATTGACCGCCAAAATACCCGACTTTCGTTTCACGTGATCGATGGTGCATTCAAGAATTCTGTGCAACAGTTGACAAAGTACGAAAGAATCTTCTTTCAGTAGCATCATGAATGGCACTTTTTTTTCTTCACCCTATAAGAAGAAGACGACGAAACGATTCCCGCCATTTTTATGGGGTTAATGGAAAGTAGATTGTTTCACTAGTGAACACGTTTACGGGATCTATATTTGGAAATATTATCATGAAGCGTAAATAAAGAAATTTTCTTAAACATTAAATAACCTGCTTTTTATTTATGCTTCAAATTATTTTATAAATTATCTTACAACTTTGCAATATAAACATTTCTATTAAATTTTGACCGAAATTTACTTGAAAGAAGTTCGTTTAATTTTTCTGTCTATTCTAATATAACATGACAGCTAAAAATCCGATAACTTTTTCTATCTATTCTAATATAACATGACAGCTAAAAATCGATTAGAGTTACATAGATAACATTTAAGCCTACTTTATGACTCCTTTCTGTTGTCGATTGAATAGAAAAAAATTAGCAATAATAGCAGTTGTAATAATGGATATGTATAATGAAAATAGTAATTTAAAATGTTTTATTGAGCAGACAGCTGGATAAGAGCTGCCACGAATAAAAAGTGCTCTTCAAAATTTTAAACTAAAAATTAATCAAAATATTAATATTTTTCCTCTTTAATTTTGAAGCTAAATTACTGCAGAAAAACTAGTTTTATTTCACTTTAAAAATATTTAAAATCAAGAAACTTTTCGCTGATATCAATTTTATCACACAATCATTTTTTCTGATTTTCATAAATTTTTAAAAATATTCTGATACGTTTTATAGCAGAGTTTTTCATTCTTTAATTGCTGGAATTATATTCGAGCAAAAATATTACGTAATATCTTTATCGAGGTTATATAATAAATTAACTATAAAATTTTAAAATGAAGTAAAGATATATGAATTAAGTCATATTGTAGTTCAATTTTCTTTAGCTTTTAGCAAGCGCGCACACTTAGGAAAAGGCATCCTATGAGTACTCATTAAAAAAAGATTTTTTTAAACTTTATTGTTCAAAATTAAATTTTCAGTCTGCTCACTTTAAAAAAAAGCCTTAATATTAAAAGTTCATTATTAAATGCTTTTTAAAAGTTATTATCATTTAAAAAGTCCTTTATTAAAGCGATTCACTCACTGCAACAAATGAATCAAACTGTATGAAAGCATTGAAAGCTTATAAAGCTTTAAAATGTTAGTTTCCGTAAATCTATCTCAACAAACATTTATTTCATGCGCATGCTTTTCATGTGATATTGCAGCTTAAATATGATGGTTTTAATTAGGAAACGTTTAGTCTGAATAATGTGGGAAAGCCTGCGCAAATCAGAAATTAACGTCAAGTTTGAAAAAAGTTGGTTAAAGCAATGAGTAAATTTAATAATGGGAATTCTTTATATGTAACATTCCAAAGGGTAGACAATAGAGCGTAGATGCATACACGTAACCAGCTATTACAAATACTATATTTTAGTAATCGAGATTTGTTTTTATCCGAAAAGTCGTCTGTTTGCCAGATTTCAATGCATTCCTAAAATATCTAGGGGGAAAAAGACACTTTTAAGCTAATGTAACTAACTCCCTACATAATTTCGAGATGCTTTTGCTCCCATCCGTGGAAAAATGGGAATTACGATTTTTTTTTCTCTGGAGAATTCATGGTTCATTGATTTCAGTTATCAATATCAACAATAAAGGAAGCAAAAAATACATTATGTTGTTTAATTTTGTAACATTCTGATTCCTCGTTAAATAATTTGTATGATTTAAAGCTTTTGAAATAATAAAGATATTCATTTGTAGGTGTACAACATATTGAGCAACATTAATATATCAAGGTACAAGGAAAACGGGGAGCTACCGGAAAAAATCGGTAATTATGATTTTTGATTAAAATTTTATATGGATTACGTTTACTGCATTTAAAATTTTCAGCCATTAAATGTAATTATATATATATAAGGATATTTTAAACTTTTAATTTCAACTCCAATTCAGTCCATATCAAAATCATTGATAAACTATTCTCTTTTTACCTGAATTGATTCCACTTTACCTACTTAATTGATTCAAGAGACACACACAGGTATCCTTTTAAGAATATTTTCTGGTGCTAAGAATTTGTATCCCTTTTTCCAGGCATGGACATGACAAAATCATTAATTTTGCTAACCGTGCATTCACAATGAGCTATTTTTTTTTTAAAAATTTAAATTAATTAGGATTTAAATTGCATTAAATGTTGTCATTGCACACACATTCACACACACACACACACACACACACACATATATATAGTGTGTGTGTGTATTCAAATATTTATCGTTTTAATTAAATATTTTATCACTTTCAAGTTCAGTAATTAAATTCATATAAACAAGCAAATTTTAGTTTTAATTTATTATTCTATTTGAAAGAGCAATATCTTTTATTTCCAACAAGTTCTTTTAGATATGTTTATGAATGTGATAATTTTTTTACGTTACTTTGATAGTGAAGTTTGTAATCTTTATCCATTTATAAATTAATGCAATAAGTTTTTAAGAATTATTCGCATTCTCGAAAGTTAGCCATGTGTACTAACTATAGTAATATCGTAATCTGTAAATTCCCTCTAATCTTCTTTGCCCTCTTTTAATAGAAAATAGGCTTAGTAAAAGAATTGTCAATGATGTAATTTCTAGCTTTCCTCTTATTTCTTTTTATTTCATATATATAGCTTATCTGCTTTTTATAAATTTTAATAAATGTCAATACAATAACTTCTTTTTCCACCTTAAAAATTAATATTTAAAAATTCTTATTTCAAAAACTGATTCATTCTGTGGTACTATACTTGCCAATTTTTTTTAAATGTTTACCTTATTTTGATAATTTTCAAATTTTAATTTATATTTATAGTAATAAATGAAAACATATGCATAAATGACACGCTATTGTAATTTAGTAATGTGAAGCTATTTGTAATAAATAAACGAAACACAATGATAATTTTTAATTGTTGTAATTATAATTAAATTACTTCATGTTTCATCTAAGTTTCCTGATATGGAGCACAAATTCAATCGTAAAAATCGTCATTTATACAAAATTTTAAAATATTAAATAAAATTGAATATTACAGGACAATAAGGATGTATTATACCTTAGATCTAAGATACCTTTATATCTTTGAACAAAGTCGAAAAGAATTTCGTCTGGAACTTTAAAAATTTTACCTTCCAAAATGTTTTAAGCTAATCTTTAAAAAATATAGTGACTCGTTCCATCTATCGCGATAGCAGACGAGTGCTTGATTTGACGCAATAAAGTTGTTTATTGCACGCACACACACACACACACACACAGAGACTTTGTTCTTCTACACCTAACGGGGAAAGTGCCATGAATAGATGGACTTGAAAGTCTTTTTCGCTAGGCATCTGAGTTGGTTCATGAGACTTCACCAGCTATTTCCTTAGCACAATATCGATAATTTAATACCGCATATTTATCATCTTCAGATGCTATAATTCTTCCATCATATTAAACGGTTTTTGATATTGGTATCTTTTGTTTGTAATTAGTTAACACTAGTATTCGATTTATTAAAAAGTCAGTGTCATCTGCTTCAGACTTCCTAACAAATACTGCTAACATTACCCATCTTAATTCCTTGTCTTATAGATATCAGTAAAAGTAATCTATCCATCTGTAATCATTAAGCTGTTGGAGAATATACTAAGAATTACACTTATATGAAAGAAAATTTTTAATGAGTAAATCGAACAACTTCTTATATTATTTTTTTAAACTTTTAAATATTGCATAATATAATGTAGATACTTACAGTGTACTTTTCCATACTCAAAAATAAATGGGTCAACAGTTTTTTTAAAATATCATTGACTTCTATTTTTAATAGTAGTTCCTGAATTAGCATTTACATATTAATATATATAGATCCAAATTACAACTATTTACAAAAATGTTATACTATATCTTCAGGTCTAACATATTTAATAATGGTCGGGGCTTTCAAAGATGGATTTTGCTTGCATGATCCTTCTACTCTAGAACCTGTGAGTCTGGTCGAACTTCCAGGACGAAATCAAGGACTCGATGACGCCTTACCAGAAGTGGACCTAAGACGAGTGTTGAGCAAGAAGTGGGGACGTTTATGCAGAAATTCGCCCATTCATGACATAAGGAATTATTTTGGTGAAAAGATAGCTTTCTATTTTGCTTGGGTTTCTACTCTTATAACATCGCTTTGGATACCAGCTATATTAGGACTTGGCATTTTCATTTATGGAGTATGTGATAGGTAACCTTGCTTTGATGTATTTTTTCATGTTTCTTGTTTTTATGAGTATATCTGAAGGGGGTTCTTCTTTTGATTAACCTTTTTGAAGCTGTTTATTTTGTTGAGATGAATATTTTCAAAGCGAGCTTATGACACGAACGTGTTTTAGTTTAATAATGCAGGAGGAATTAGACTATGATAAATTCAAATCTTAAAATGTCGCATCGGATGTTTCAATGATAAACGTTGCTACAGAAGTATTTAAAGATGTAATCCACATTATCTTAACCTATTCTGGAGTATCAAGTCTTTTATTTTTTTTTTCTCATGCAATGTCCAAAAGATAATAAATTATATTTTTGAATGAAAGTTTAACATATATCATGAAATTATAAATTGATAATATTTGAGATTCTTTATACACATAAAGTACGCTACCTTAATTAAAGCCAAACTAGTGCATTTAGACAGACGACGAATGTGCAGTTATGTTTGTCATATATCTGTTGTTATCCATGTAGTGATAAAATTATATGAAAAAAAAATTTCTTTATCATTCTAATATTTTTAGTAGAAAAAAAATGTTCCAGTTTTGCTGAAATTATATCAAAATGTCCTGGAAAATAATAAGTTCAGCAAACTAATTTTTAAATATACATATATGAATTAAACTTTTGTCTTAAACATTCCTATTAAATTTTTTTTTAATATTTAACTTCATTTTAGTATATGTTATCAAAAGTATTAATGTATTATTTTAACCCTTATGTACAATTTACACCTCTTTTAAATTAAAAATGTTTAAGTAATTCAGAAATATTTTTCAAAATAATTTTTGGAATGTTTATAATTTATAATTTTAATTAATATAATTATTATATCATTTAATAATTAACTTTTATAATTATAATTTAAGACTTCATTTTAATAGAATCATCATAGAAAAATAATAAAAAGAATTGAATAGCATATTTTTCTCGCTTATTTCTTAGAAGATAAAAGTGAAAACTTTTCTTGAAAGAGAATATTTTCAATGTTTATTTTTATTTATTAATATTTTTTATAATTTTTATTGGTATTTTTATTTATTAATATTTTTTTATAATTTTTATTGGTATTTTCATGTTAATATTTATTTTTATCGCTGAATTTATTTGCATTCTTAATTGCTTTTATTTTGATTACTTTTTAAGTTTCATTTTTATTAATATTAATCACAATTATTCATATATGTGTGTGCGTGCGTGTGTGTATGCTATTTTTATGTTGTTCTAAATTTTATGACTAATAATTTTAATTATAGATAATTTTGTTAGTTTATTTTTTTTATTAATTTATTTTGAAAAGCTAATATCTTGACATTTGGTTTGACATCATTGTGTATTTTTTCAGTGATTTGATGAGAATTTAATAATGAACTTTTTTTTCTTTCCTTGGTGCACTTAAAGATTTCTTAAGTTTTTTTAGCCGATGGTAAGTACCAACCCTTAGCGATTCTGTGCTTTTTTTTTGTGAGACTTTAATCTTTTTTCTAGACTAGCCGAGTCTGAAGATAGGGGTCTCAAGCGCTTGGTCGAGATAGTAAAATCATCCAGTGATAACGATCTTACACCCGCATTCGCCGCTATCATATGTTTGTGGGGTAGGGTAATTGATTCTGTTTACGCATGCGCTGCATTGCATGATGCATGTAGATGATGAGATACCTGCAACAGTCCGCCTTTTGTTTAGTTTGCATTTTTTGAGCTCCTGCCTTTCGCGACTGTGATGTTTCGTTGCCTGCGGAATTAGGAAGAATTGAAAGAAACGATGAGTAGAGGTTCAGTGGTTTTCGTAATCTGATATAATTTAAAAGGAAGTCTATCTGATTTTCATATGTTGTTGTTGTTGTTTCTAATGGCACTTGTTACTGACAAGCCCGTTGATCGCTGTCAGCAATTTTAAGCCTAAATTAGAGTCCCTTGTTTTTCAATATCGCCAACTAGGACCAAGAGTACGACTTAACTACTTCATGCTTCACATTCGCTTACAAAGCCCCTTTTAACAGAGGGGAACATTCATACTACTCACTAATTTAACATCGAATAACAACCATACCCGAACCGGGACTCGAACCCAGGACGCACAGAACATTAGGGAGGACGCCGGCGATTTTCATCTCTAAATTTATGTTAGCCAAACTGATTATATTTTTAAACTTCTGTTAGAGAAACTGGTTAAAGGAAGATTTTCAAAGATGTAAGCAAAATTAAAAGACCATGAAAAGTAATTATATGAAATAAAAATAATTAAATAATTAAAGTGAAAACTATTTAAAAATGAAGGATAGAGAAAGATGAAAAAAAAAGCATAAATAAGATGTGCTTAAACTTAATTATAACGATGTCGTGTTTGAAAGCAACAAAAGGACCATTTTGGTACTGATCTTTTAAGTTTTAGTGGTGGTTGGGTAAATAGGACATCAACTGGGCAGACAACTTCCTCTCAGAGTTCTCCAACACTCCGGTGAAAGGAGTGGCGATGAACTAGCTTGGTCTACAATTTAAGTTTTGAACAGGAAACTTTTCCGTTTTGAAGTGAAAACCTCATAATTTGGTCACTACTGTCCTTTATCATAAGATCATTGATAGGACGTATGAGGAATGATGTAAAATGAGGTATAAATGAATAAATTCACATGTAATGAAAAAGAATAAATAACTAGTTATTACGTGTTTCATGTGATATGAGTATTAAATTAAATGTTGCATTAAGTTTTTTTAATAATTGAAGCATAATAATATTACAATGCGAATTCATAGAAAAGTCATAACTTTAAAGCCTTTGATCTAGTACAATAACGTACTAATTAAATAGTATTATGATAGTACTTTAGTAAGTATTAAAAACAATTATTGAATTTTAAACTTAAATATTTGTCTTAAAATTGCAAATAACTATGTCATGCGATCTATCTTGAATACTAATTACATGTTTCGAATTTTAAATGGTTTATGTATATGCAGGTAGATATTTAACTTTAAAAAATCCCCATCTGTTGTGTTGAGTCTCTATTATTAAATAGAACATTGTGAAATTAAATTCATTGAATATTTTTCAGTGTTACCTTGATCAACAAAATAAATTTTATAGAATCCATTGTATCTTTAAAATAAAAGCAGAATAATTTCTTCTCATTCTTCTTAATCGTAGCTTGAATTTATATTAGGCGATTTATCTTTTGTTATTTCATCAACTTTGAAGTCATGATATCGTTATTACAGCTAATATTCTTCTTAAAAGTTATCTCAGAAAGGTTGGAGATAAAGAAATACAAACGAAACTCTGATTCCTTTAATACAAACGAATTATTTTATCATTACAATTGTTTAAGAATGAATCATGATTATGATGAGATGACATATAAATGTAAGCGATGTATAAATGAAAAATGTATGAACGTGTTTTTACTGTATTCAGTCTGAATTATCCATATTGGTCTTATAAGGGTAGCAGTATTGATTAGATTATAATGTATAAAATGAAATTTCATCTGAATCTACCTTTTAAAACATCTATCTTATTTTAAGTTTGAGCTGTTTATTGGTAACTAAAGCCCAGTTTTAACATAACTCTAAGGCTATTTTGGACCTTCTAATTTTGAATCAATTTCATCTGTGCCGGTTGCCTCCTCTCCATACCTCTACCAGTTAGAAACGCTTTGCCTCAATGGATTTTATGTGCACGAGTCCTGCTTACACAACGTCTCTCCGTGTAATCTGGTCTCGAAACTGAAACCTTCCTGTTCAAAGGCTGAGACCTTACCACTAGGCACTTTGACTCCTATTGGTAACTAAAAAAGGTCAATAAAAGGAATTTAATCAATTTCAAAATACCTTTGGAATCCTGAACATAGAGTCAAAAAAATTGGTCTGTTTTTTCTTTTTCAGCCAGTTTAACTTGCATAACTAAGTCCAAAATGTAATTATTTTTGTATACTTCTGACATTCAAAACATAAAATTGACTGAATATTTTAGGTGAGCTATTTGTTGCGATATATTCCGAACTAATTCAGCGTGCTGTTTTTAAACCGCGACAAGCAATCATAAGTTTACTCTCTCCCAATTAATCTGGGAGTTCTGATCACCCTAATACTAGTTAATTTTAATAATCTTCTTATTCTTCGTATATCTTGCTCAGTAGGGTGTCCCACGAACTACAAACTTCTAAATCCGTCATCATTTTTGGATTTTCACTAAATTATGGAAGGCAGGATAAATATTTTCAGGTCTTATACTAGTTGATATTTTTCGAAGACCAATGAATATGTAGATTTTCCATATTTTTATTAAAGAAAGTCTATTTAAATTCTGAACTTCTCTGCCAAAACATCGGAGCATGGTATTTTTTGAGTCATTATTTTTCTATCTCGTCTTGGTTTGGGTTGACTGCATAAGCATTGAATTTCATGCTTAAAGATTTTTATATCACGCTATTTACTAAAACAATATTGGCTCGAAATCCTATGGCGTAACGAAAGTAAGAGGCACTCAGATTATAATATGATTATTTCGCTCCTTAGTTATCATCAATGGTTTAACAAGGTTAAACAGCGCCCAAGGCAAGGTATTGTTTTTTTCATATTCACGCCGTATTATTTTTAACCCATTCAAGACAGATTGCACACCGTGTGTAAAATAAGCCTCGAATGGTTAAACAGGGCAAAAAATATACTGTTACGAATATGTTAAAGATTATATTTACGCACAAATAGTTTAATAAGAGGCACATCCTCAGATTTGCGTCATAGCATCTACACGTATTCGCAACTTTTTATAGCATGTTACAAACACAGTTTTCTCTTTTTAAAATTGATGTCTAAAAAACTCAATGATATAATTTATAATTACATTTTTTATCAAAGGAGGCAAGTGGAATATTTAATTTTAATGCAAATAAAAGTAATTGTTTGTATATATGAGCGAGTATGTTCCTCATCTCCTCCCAATCTTCCTAAGCGAATGTATCTATTTCAATCAAACTTCACAAACTTATTTTTTAAGAATGCCAGTTACTTTACCAAATGCAAATGGTCATTATTCATTTAATTATCCAAATTTTACCGTTTTCTTGTTACAAATTCGGAACAAATAATCTTACAACAAATATTTCAATAATGTTTTAAAATTCAAATTTTTACTTTTGCTATATTATCAATTCCAATTTCGTAAATTTGTCTTTCAATTGCTATAGATTTTAAAATATTTAAACCTTTAAAATTTATATTTATTTGAATTATTTAATATCTTTTTTTGTTTTATTTTAATATATATCTTTTCACCAGCTCTTCATATGTTTTAAAAATCACTCCTTTGCTGGACATTGGAGTACATAAATATGATGGTTGACAATGACTATTGGCCATCTTTGTTTTACTCTACCACTATTTTAATAAAAATTATTTTATTTATCGATATATTTTAATGGCATTGAAGTAATGAATTAGAGTTATATAAAATCAAACATAAGCTTGATGGAAAATTAACTTTAAATGTCGGTTTCATTTGCGAACAAATGAAACAGCTATTCAATGTTGGCACTGATTTCAGGTTATGAGAAGTAACCAAAATTTTTGCTGATCTCTAATAATAACTTCGGAGAAAATTATCGCAATTAAATGTTTCGCACCATCTTAAAATTCAAATTTCGTTATTTCTCTGATGTCGATTTCATATGAGTGCAATTTTTTCTATCAATATTAATTTTCTAAAAAAAAAAAAAACATTCTGTAAACAAAGACAATTATACGTACTTCTTTGCTAGATAGCGTTTAGATTTTTCACCGGTTATTTTTTGAAAAAAAAAAAATCTTTTTTACGTTAATACACAATTGTTGACAGTGCTTCTTTTTCTTTAAAGTAATTATTTAAAGATGATGAAAAGAAAACATGTGTTCACCGCACAAGTTCAAATGGATTATCGGTAAAAAAAACATTCGTGAGAGAGATATATTTTTTTTTTTTTTTGCTATTGGCAGTAAAAAATTGCACAAAGAATTCTTGCTAAACATTTGAACAAAATTCTAAGAAAAAATTTCGAAGCATTAGACGATTAGAAATCTGTGTTGAGAAAAATTATTGATTTAGTTTATTTCAAGTTTTTTTTTATTTATTAATAACTAGCCGCCTTTGGCGACCAGCTGGTTCGCCATGAATAATGGGTTCTAAGATTTTCAATTAAATCACATATTCATTAGCCTAGAAGTAACTCCGGGCATTGATTGGCCTGAAATTAATATTTTCTTTAAGATAATGGAATGAAAGTTCTAAAAGAACACGTTTTCCTAATATACATTTATTTAATAAATCAGTTCTAATGATTGATTTAGAAGACTGATTGATGTAGTAACTTTTATTTAAAATATTAATAAAAATATTTTGTAAAATATGGCTCACAGAGCAAAATATGAAGAAATCTAAAACTCATTATTCATAAATGCATTGTTTGACTCAAACTACATAAAATGTAATTATTTACTTCATTTAGATCAAATTAATAGTATTAAACAATATATATGCCTATCAATAATATTTTACAAATTGGCCATTGGAAAGGAATTTAAATGCACACCCTGTATAAATAAAGATAATTATTCAATTAATGATTTAAATACGATCATAGAATCCTTTGCCTTCCATTTTTTAAAGAAAATATCACATTTTATATTTATTTTATTTTATCCAGTCACGTGCTAAAAGTTACCTATCTTAACTTTTAATTTGCGATGATAGTTTTTTTATAATTTGAACTTCTGTCAAAATGATGGCAACACGATGATAAAACCTAATTTTTTCGCTTTGACGTACTCTTGCAGATTTTATAGAAACCTTAGCTTTCATCTATTTTTTAGAAACTATCACATTTTATAATGAAAAAAAATATTGAATTAATGATACAGATATTGCAAACGATAATAGAAATATGCCATTAAGTCGGGATTCCAATGCATATCCTGTCTAAATTTGATCAGGTTTACCGTAAAGAAGATTTATTGAATCAGTTATTTAGATATTGCAAACGATCATAGAATCCTTTGCTTTGTATTTATTTTTTTAGAAAATATCACTTGTGGTGACATCTTAATAAACCAGTAACTACCACTAAACATTGGTGGCCATTTTTGTATAGTGGATAAGTTACTGGCTTTCAAATCCGAACATCGCAGGTTCGATCCTTGGCGGAATTCAACCTACGTATTGGCACAATATCGCCAACACATTACGCCAAATTGGTGACCCGGACGTGATGAATTTTCAACAGATATCTTGGCGCCATCTCTCCATCAGCAACACATACGCCAAATTGATGACCTCGGACGTGATGAACTTTCGACCTTCAAACAACTGATGTGTGGTGCCATCTACCCGCAACCAAAGTCGTCAGACTCACTTGACGCAGCAACCAAAGTCGTCAGACTCACTTGACGCAGCAACGCAAAGTCGTCAGACTCACTTGACGCAGCAACACAAAATCGTCAGACTCACTTGACGCACCAACGCAAAGTCGTCAGACTCACTTGACGCAGCAGCAACGCTCATATACTAGCCATAACGCTTGGCGCAATAAAATCGTTCGTCTCTCAACCGAACAAACTGGTATGGGAGTATTGTGGTGACATCTTAATAAACCAGTAACTACCACTAAACATTGGTGGACATTTTTGTATAGTGGATAAGTTACTGGCTTTCAAATCCGAACATCGCAGGTTCGATCCTTGGCGGAATTCAACCTGCGTATTGGCACAATATCGCCAAACACTTTTTATATTTATGTTATTTTATCCAGTCCCTTGCTGAAAGTTTTATTTCTTTAGATTTGATTTGCGATGATAGTTATTTTTATTCGAACTTCCGGCATTCTTTTATTTTATTCAGTCAAGTGATAAAAACATGGTTAAAATATTTCTTTAAAAATTCGTTAAAAATAGAAGCTTACATTATAAATTAAAAAACTGATACCGTTAGTAAGCTAATTTTTTAATCTTTAAATTGATATAAAAATCATGTTTGTGCAATGATATTTTCGGAAGTTATAGTGGAAAAACGTCGAAATTTCGCTTAAATTTTAATTAATTCAAATTCTAATTAAAAATTCGAAAAAAGGGCTCCGAGGTGCACATTCCCGATTTCCAAGGTATACATGTACCAAATTTGGTAGCTGTAGGTCCAACGGTCTAGCCTGTAGAGCGCCAACATACACACACATTGAGCTTTATTATAAGTTTAGATATAGATATAGATTAACGATTTAATTATATTTCAAAAGATCTTTATATCCTTCTTATATTTCAGCATTTGTAAACAGAATTTGTAGGACCAATATACTAAATACTTGAAACTTATAAGAAAGCCAGTTTTCAGCAGTTTGTAAAATCTTTTGCTGATATTTTGATTTTAACTAAAAACATTTGGGATAATAAAAGAATTCTGTTAAATTATTACTGCAACATTCAAATAGAGTTGTAGACTCTAAAAGGGTTATTATTTTTTTTTTTATTTAAAAGTTGTTTTTGCGTTTAGAAAATTACATATGAAATGGTTTAAATCCCAGTTAGAGCCAAGATATTATCTTGTGATATAATAAAATTAGTTTGGATTTTATTACAACAAAGAAAAGTATTATTACAAATTGCGGTAAGATTAATTTATATATAATTATTTGAATTTAAAAGAAACTTCTATCATTGAAAAGCTTTTTTTATACCGAAGTAATCAAAAAGTGAACTTAGTGCAATTATTTACTTCAAAAATATTAAGAAAAAAAAACATTCGTATCTCCATTAACGTTTAATTACTAAAACTTAAATTATTATTTTGATATATCTTTACATACAAAAAAGCGTTATGTTCAGGAATTAAATGTGAGCTGGATTTGATTGTAAATTTAGTATTCTGTAATCAATACTTTGTCTTGTCGAGCTTTAACTTTGTATCAAAGATTCACCAGCCGTAAATAAAATAAAATATGTGCTTAAATATATTAATCAATGAGATTCTTCACATATTCTTTTAAATTCGTAAAAAAAAAATTTCAAGCAGTTACATTAAGAATTGAAGATATTAGTTTCTAGAATTCTTATAAAGGGATTTATCGAATTTGCTTTCCATTAATAAGTTTTATTTAGTTAAGTTTATATGGTGCACCCTAGCTATTTCATTAACAATGTTGTACTTAGAGTTCTGGTTTGATGGCAAGTATGGCACCCGAAATGGCATTTCAACTTCCCTTCTAGAAGAAGTTTGAATATTCCTGATTTCAAATGCTCTAGGTTCCTAAGTAATAGAATCACCTTTTGGATTTAAGATCACGAGCATTAATTCTATTTTTTTTTTAAATTCTAAACTGTTTTTAAAACACGACTTTTCAAAATTTAAAGCAAAATTATTTAAAATATGCATTGAAATAATATATTTAATTATTAATAACGATTTATATTATTAATAATTAATATATATTAATGAATTAATCTCAATAATTGAAATAATCAAGAATTTTTTAAAATTTAGATACTTAATTGATGCACCGTATGATTAAAATTAAAGATGTATTATATTAATTATGCAACAAATATTTTTCATTTTCGTTGAGAGAAGGAAATCATGCTTTCAGTGTTTGATGAGATATCAATTAATGCAATACACTTTTTATGCATGTTAAGCAAATTGTGCACTGCATTTATTAAGCATCATTATTTAATGCTGCTTGCAAACTAATTATAATTGTTCATTTTCAATAATAATGCTTTACAAATGTTATTGATTATTTATTTAAAATTGTCCTTTGCTGTGATATTTTTCTCTTTCTATAGCTTTTATGTAGAAAAAAGATCATATTTTTTGTTTAACCCTTTGCGTTTGAATGTTTCCTCTCTGGCACTATTCAGGACTAGGCATCATTTTGACGTGTCGTGTATTTATTTATTTTAATTATTAAAAAATATTTGAAGAGTAGAAAAAGGATGTAGTTTAGTTTTTTGGGGGGTGGGAAGAGGGGAATTGATGAAAACTATTATCTATACTTATTTTTCGAAGTAATAAATGCCCTTATATTTGGTGAATAATATGCATTGAATTACTTTTCCGAATGCAAAGGGTTAATAGCTATATCGTAATTTTACATATATTGCACACTTTTTCTTTAATTTTCTCTTTTGCTTTGATTTATATAAATAATTTGATTCTTATAAATAATATTGCAAAGTTTTTTTTAATGTTCATTTTATAATTTCATTATTAAAATATTTTCTTCTCGTAAAACAATTTTTGTATCTTCATTAATAAATTATTTAATAAATAAAAGTTATAGTAAGCAAGCTATAGTAAATAAATTATTAGAGTAATAATTTTATTACTATAGCTTGGGCAAAATACAACAAGCTATAGTAATAAAATTTGGTCTTCTCATCAAAATTGTAAATATATGTCTCACTTTGGATATGAATTTGGAATATCTTTCCATTTATCAAACATTACGTGTAATGCTCTAATAGATTTTGCAAGATTTGTATTTTACCATCGTGGTATTCTCTATATAATCAATAGTCAGATTGTATTATTTAAATATCCTATTGGATTCTACCATAAACATTATTGCTGACATGAAAAAAAAAACATGTTATCCTGTAAAAATTTCAAAGAACCAATATATAATGTCAGCGGTTTATCTAATGTAGAAGTGTTTTTCTTCGCTTATATCAAAATATGTGTTTGAAAAGGATATTATCAGAAGTATGTACACACAAGCGCTACGGAACTACAGCACTTTCAAAATTTTTTTATTTGATAAATAAAATCATTTTAAATCATTTTAATTCATTTTCATTGTAATGTAGGAAAATGCAATCTACAACTCAATGCAACAATTTTTTCCTTATTAAAATTTCAGGAGAAGATGGAAATTTTAAGACAAAAATGGTATGACTCTCCATATTCATAATTGATGGTAATTATGAATATGGAAAATCATTGGTATGATATAATCCAAACACGTAGAATCCATGGATGTCAATCCACGTTTTTATTGCGCAGTTAAGTATTACTCTCGAATGCTTATTGCTCATTTGAGCACTGTTTCTGTTGTTTTTAGGTACTTGAAATTGACGAAATTATGTATTTTGAAGTCCTAAACAGAGTATAATTTATGTATCCCTCTTTTATTAAGAGGGCCAAATTATTTTAACATGTTAGCACATTTTTAGCTGCTATTGATTTAATATTTTTTAATTTTATTATTTTTGTGAATATTTATTCATCTTTATATATCTATTACGACTTCAAACTGCTAGGCAATTACCGTAGCACACAATGTTATCGAAGCAGACATTCTATATTTATGAATTTTCTAATAATTAATTAGAAATATGGCCAATTATCCTTGATGATGTGTTTATATTTTCTCAATATTTTATCATTCATTCATAGAATTTATATTTTTTTACTTGTTTTGGGGCCCCTTTTCAATTTGGCGGTTTTAAATAGTTGCCAATCTACCTAATTTTAAAAGCACTGGCACATTTGTCCATAAGTGAATTCAGTTAATACAACTTCTTTTAACATACTTTTATCACTGCTCCTTAATGATAATAGTTGGTGTGATTTTTAACAATTTCTTTTTTGTATACAGAATTAGATAGGCAATTCAATCGAATTTTTCTCAAATAAGTTATAGGTACTTCAGCTTTAAACAACGCCTCGTTAAAAACGAATTTTAGTAATTAAATGGAATATCAGTTCTAAAAATTGAAAATTCCGATACATAATTAAATAAATACTAAAATATGTTAGAAGTAATAAAATTAATAAGAAACAAAATATTGAATATTAAATTAAAAATCATTAATATTGTTTTAATCAACATTCAGCTATAATAATGCAAGAATATTATATTAACTATGTTATGCTATTATAAAATATCAATTTATTTAATTTATAAATGATTCATATTTATGTAACTAATAAACCAAATATAAATACAAGGAGTAGAACGGAATGAAGATATTAAAAGTCTGGGGTGTAATTAAAGCAATTGTATCATAAGGAGACAGGTTCATTACGGATATCATGAAGGTGTGGAAGGGGAACCCACGTATATGGAGGTTCGCAAAAATATCGCTTTCACATTTTTAAAAAAATTATTATTAGGATATATTCTTTATATATGGGACTAGTAATCGAAGAAGTAAAACTGCAACATCGAGAAAATCAAAATTCAGCAAATTAAACGAATTAAGCTGTTTATATGGCTTTTTCAATTGAATAGTAAGTAGATCTTACTTTTACCTAAAAATTGTCAATGACTAATTTTAATTAAATCTATTAATTTATTTATTTTAAGATATTTAAATTTTTGCATTGAATTGACGTCGGTCTATTCATATGATCCAAATAATTCAAAACCACATGTTAAACAAATGCAATTTAGTATGTGGTCTACTTAATGGAAATTAGACATATATCAAATCTTAGACGATGAAGACAACCCAAAAATACCCATACTGAGAAAACTTACAAGAAATATAACGAGACATAACTTCCGATTTTTCAGATTTTCCCTCATGAATGCACACCACTGGATTCGGTTGTATATTTTTATCCCCAACCACTATCTTTTTTTTTTCAAACATTTTTTAAACTTTCAAAAACTTCAAAAAAGGTTTCGAGGTGCGAAGTGATGTTGGGCACCGTGCCACCTTTTCTATCAGTCAGTCAACTTAAAACGTGCATTTCGTCAAAAAGCATGCGCTTGAGAAAAATCCACTATCCAGGATGTGGGTTTTATTTTTGTTTTTCGTCAGAAATAAATTATCGCTATTTGTGTATTCCTTGCATCTTTTGGAATGCCTTCTGGCTTAATGATGGAAACTGCGCTATGAAGTTCCTTTCAAATAAATCTCGTTATTAATAAATAACTACTTCAGCCAGAAGGCATTGTTGCCTTTTCAGATTTGTTGCAAGATAAATGTTTGAATTTAAAGCAAACTATTTCATTCATTTTTTTTTTTTTTTTTTGAGATTTAACATTTGTTTTACAATATTTCTCAAACTTTTTTTACTTAAGTACCACAAAACATAATATCACTGTTCTATATCCCAAACATCATTTCAGTATGCATGGTTATTAATCTATCCATATATATTTTCAAAAAGAAATAATACTTTTCCTAAATAAATATTTTGCATTTTAAATTTATGTTGATAATTCAATTGTACTTATTTGCGTGCATCCAAGTCAATGGCAGATTTCCAACGTGGCAGCTGTCTAGAACCACAAGCAGATCAGTTAAAAGTCCATCTTCCAAACTGCCTAATAAATTATCGTTAAATTATAAAATATTAAAATAATATTAGCTCCTTATCAAATATAATTATCTTGATTCCTTTATATCTCATTAGGGTACCACTGAGTGGGGGGGGGCAGCACGTAACGGAGAATGAGAAGCTTTCTGCATGGTGGTTGATTATCACCACCCTTGGGGGGGGGTACACTGTGATTGGAGACGGGTTCCATCGATGACGAGACATCCTTCCTTATTGTAGAGTTGTAACGTGGGCGATGACGGCCCTTAGGATTCAATCGAAGTTTCCGCCAGTATTGTTGTTGCGGAAGTCCGGTCGTTCAAGTTTTTCTGTGTGCTTTCTGACGGGGTGGAGTAGCCATATATATATAATATATATATATATATATATATATATATATATAATATAAAATATGTTGATGGCCCTTAAGACTCAACACAGTTCCCATCCAGGTTGCTATCGCGGCGGTCCGGTCATTCAGTTTTTCCATCTGCTTTCTGACGTATCGGAGTAGCCGGTTAATCTCATTATATTTAATTAGTTATTAGATTATTTATGAACACGGAGCATCTGCTTCAATAACATTGTGTGTAAATATGAATAGTGAGGAGTCTGGAATTATAATAGATTAATAAAAACAAATCCGTTTTCATAAATTTAATTTAAAAATAATTAATATGTTAATGATATATATCATAGGCATGTTGAAAATGTTTTAGAAAGTTAAATTATATCAACCAGTTTATTTAAGAATTGGCCGAAAATATGCATAGCCTCCTGTTGCCAAATTCTTAAATAGGCCATTGATGTAAGTAAAAAGAAATTATAATATTTTCCTCCAAAACTTTTTTCGAAAGCTCGACATTAAGAAATTAAGAAATTTTTCTTCAAACATTTCGTTTTCCGTCTGTTGTCGTCTTAATATTTCTTTCACATTTTTAGTGGGTGCGATTAAACTCTCTCTGTTTTCAGGTACAATTTTTATGGAAGTTTGGAAAAGAAAACAGATAGCACTTGCTCGAAAATGGCATGTAGATAACTTTGACCAGGTCGAGTCAGACAGACCTCAGTTTTATGGCACAAAACGGGAGTTCAACCGTTTTACTCGATCCTCAATTCTATATTACCCCTTCCACAAAAGGCTCATGAAGCATATGCTTTCAGTTTCAGTCCTTCTACTTATGGTAAGTGCTGTCCGAAATAATAATCATTCTTATCAAAAACAATAGCAGTCTGGCTCCAAATTTAGAGTCTGTTGTCATAAGCAAAACCTAAATAAAACAAAACACCGTTGTTCGTTCGTCATTTTTTACAAAAATCATAATTGTGTAAAAGTGGATATCATGGATATTAGATGTTTTTTATTGCTAGACCTATCATTTAGTCATCTTTTTCTGCATAAAAACGTATATTTTTTGGTAATAAGAGCTACGAATTACATTTACAGCTGAAAGATTCTTAAACATAATGTTGATCAAAAGTGTCCATCACATTGAGGTTCTTGTATATAAAGAAGATATTTCTATGATACTAAAACATTTAGTCTATTTTTTTATTATTATTCATCCAAAACTATCACAAGATTGTTCTAAATTTGTAGAAATATTCGTTTAATTCCAATCAAACATTATATTTTAGCTAAAAAGTTATAACGTTTTCTGAATGTCTATCAAGGAACGTTCTAAGGTTCTCGAAGAGAAAGAAATAGAGAAGTAAATGAAAAAAACAAAAAACTTTTTATCTTCGTATTTAAATAAATTATGAAAAATAAATTATTTATTAAAAAGAACAACACCAACAAGAAGCTTAAATTATGCTTATTGTTTGTTTGTTTTTGTCTGGGAGAAAAGAAATTGGTATTTATATATATATATAATATATACCAATTTTTATAATTTTATATTTTTTTTTTCAATTTATTTTATTTTATTTTATTTTTTTCAATTCTTCAATTTTTATTTTTTAATTATATATATATAATATAATATCCATTTTTTAAATAAACATCAATTTTAAACTTTTAATTTTAAAAGAAGCTAATTTACGATTGCATACTACTCTTAAATAAAAAAATACTAATATAATAACGATCCAGTGGTGTGTGGGGCATCGAAAGATCCAGAATGTCCTATATATCATTTAGCCAAACTTCCTGTACTTTTGAGAAAATCATTTTTCTGCCAAAGTCCCAAAATAGCCAGGCGGATTACTGAAACGGCATCCATTGAACATCTGTTAAAAATATCTGCAAATAGTCTTTGCCTTTCTGTAAAATTAAGTGTGAAAGTAAAAAATGTTATAAATTCATTACAGTATGAAGTAAATTTTAAGTTCGTTGAGTATTTGTATAATGTATTTTCAACGCGAATGTTTTTGTATATATATTTTTTAATTGTTCTTTAGATTTACTTATACTTATAAAAAAATATTTCTTAAAATATATTATCAGAAAAGTTTCAAATACTTATTCCAATATCATTCTTTGGCTTTAATCTCATGTGTCTTTCAATAGGTTATGCTAGTCTTCATCAGCGTTACGTCTGTGATTTTGTACCGCGTGTATATGACTATCTCCTTCTGTTTCGACGACTCTTTTTGTGATCTCCTGCATGGCACCATCATAGCCACACTCCTCAATACACTCTCCATTATGCTATTGGGAAGGGTAAGAAGACACTTGTGAATTTTCCATTTGTGATGCAATTTATAGGATGGTTCAAAAGGGTTCAAACTAATTTTAATCGATCAATATAAACTAACTCAATTTTTTTATTCTGGAATTTGTGAGCTGAAATGCCACAAATATGTGCAGGGGATATTGCTTTTAAAGAGAAAGAGCATAACAGGCAAAATGTTCGGCTTAATATTGTAGAAAAGCATAATGAACATCATTATATTGCAACAAAACAACAAACTTCTGTTTTGCAAACTTGAGATAATAGACATTTATTTATTTATTGCATGGAAAATGTTACGATATAGATTCATAACATTATTGGTTTTTCTATGTAAGTAAATAGCAGACTTTACTTTGACAGTTTGCTGTAGGTACTAAAATATATAAAACTGAACCAAAGACAGGATTTGCGAGAAGGAATTATTTAAAAATTACTGATTAGAAGGCAAACATATTCACCTATACTATATTACACTACATTACCATACAATGCCACCATTACTGACATAGGCTATTGCTACGAGTACGAGCGCAATTGCAAGAGCTAATATACAAACTGATTACTCATAGTAAATATGAGAATATACAACCCTGTTCAGTTGACATATCAACTGCGGCTATCAGGTATACAAAGTCAAATCCAATTCCAATTAATTAGCTGTATGTTTAGACTGAATCTCTGTTTAGACTTAGCTCAATGTTGAATGATCAATTCAAAGTAATGAAAAGTAAGTACGAAATAATATAAAGTTTAAAGTAAATTACTGCTTAGTTTCATTTCTGAAAACCTTAACAGAAAAAAATAATTATGATTTATTTCTTTGAAATGTTGCGATATTCACAAAAGCAAATCTAATTACTTCCTCAAAAACTGTTAGCATGTTTTTTTTCTCAGAAACTGTGAGCATAGAAAGTTAAGTGTAGGTTAAGGATCGTTCTTAATCTACCCTCACTCATTACAGTGGAACGCTCCTATATTTGAGCACCATTTGTAACATACTTACAAATATAGTAATCAGGCTGTTCTGTTGTATTTTGTTGAATTCTATTGTCATTTTTGTTTATCATTCTTTTTGTACCGCTAACATGTAGACATAGCGTTGCCTTTTAAACACCGCTACACTTAAAATTTGCCGAGACTTCATAAAGAAAATGTAAAATTAAAATTACTGAAATTTTATTAATAAATCATAATCATAAAATTATGATTGAACCAATTACATAAATTAATGGTCAGGTGCTGATACTAATGGGAGTATCCCTAAAAATTTTATATATTGTATTATTCAAAATTTCACCACGACTTTAAACAAACAGTACTGAGCATGAAAATTACAGTGAGTAGAAATTTTAAAAAATTAACTCACTTTTGAGCATAAGGAACTATCAGAAAAAAATAATTTTTCTGCCAGGATATCTTAAGAACCTGAATAAAATCTATTTCAACGGCTTATGTTATACCAAGACAAATATATTTATTTAATAGACGTAAATAATCGTTTTCATTTCCCGTAATATTATTGCAAATATTATTGATTTGATAAAATAATTACATAAAATGCTATCATAAGTATTGTTCAAATAATTAGTTCAATTCACAGCAATTATCCAAACAGAAAATATGTTTGATATAAATAGATGTTTACCATATGAACAGAATCTAATATTAAAAAATGCTTTCGATTACTAATAGTTAATTAATGATTGTCTACATTCAAAAAATATTGGGATGATGAACAAATACTCTAACATTATATCATTTTATATCTTAAAATAATTCCACTATTTACTAGTTTTGAATTGAAATATTTTAAAAATTGCAATTTTTATTTCTTTAAATAAGATTTGTATAGATTTTAATCATTTCATTTGTTTGCTTCATTTTGTTTACATTTTAATTAAGTGATATTTTCTATTAGAGGAATGAACAGTTTTTTTCGTTCGAAGCAATAATATGTTTGAAATGCTTGTTGATTCATTGAATTTTTAACCGAATTACACCATTTACCCCTTTCAGGGGCACTATGCCAAAAATGATTTTTTTTTTCGAAACAATTATTTAAATCTGATTATATCCTATTACTGACATGTAATTTACAGTTTAAAAAAATTAAGGTCCTTAGGGGGCTGGGGGGTAGGTGACATACTGGGTATGTCACCGCGCATCTAGAACATGTTTTGGAGCGAATTCACAAATATGCAACTCGTAATTAGAAGGTATTTTTATGAAATGAAAGCAGTTTTAGGGATTCATGACGCTTTTTAACATGAATGACGCAAAAAAATGAGCTTTTTGAATTCGAAAATAAAGTTTATCGGAATAAAATGAAGACAAATTACATCATATGAAAACATACTTCCATCTTGAATTTTTTGTGTGGAAACAGAATACTTTCTAAGACTCGTGCTGCCGTCTATTGGCAAGATAAAGACTTAAAAAACGTTAGGAAATTTTATGTAGTTATTTCAACGCGATTTTCTAGTTTTAAAAAAAATTGTAAAAAGGTGACATATGGAGTATGTCACCGCCCCTGAAAGGGTTAAGGAAGATTTAATTTTAGTTTGCAATTTAATAGATGAAATTATTTTATGCATATATGGCTTATCTTTATTTTACATTTCAAAATATTATAATATATTTACATTTCAAGATATTATA
>JAPMOQ010032104.1:1731294-1742803 GCA_026543055.1 Argiope trifasciata
ATTTACATTTCAAGATATTATAATATATTTACATTTCAAGATATTATGATATATTTACATTTCAAGATATTATAATATATTTACATTTCAAGATATTATAATATATTTACATTTCTAAAAATAAAATATGCAGTAAAACTATTCGTAAAGAATATCATAATGCAACCACACTTTACAGAAGTATTTGTTCAATAAAAAAATCTAATTCAGAAGAGTTTCCAAAATTCTATTTCTAAAGAAAAATAACCCTCTAAATAGGATCTTGTTTCTCAAAAGACTAGGTGCAAATAAGCTGCTATGCATTCTTTATATTATATGTTTATTCTTACATTATCAACTTAAAATTATTATTCTATTCAGTCAAAAGAACACAATATAGACATAAAGAATGAGTGTGATTGACAAACAATGTGATGCTTAGATACAGGTAATCATAAGCTGAACTTTTATGTGTAAAAGAATGGTCATAGTTTATATGGAAATGAGCTATTAATATCTATTAGCTGTTGTACTGCTCTGATAAAATTCGGTATTTGTATATCCTGAAAATTCGGTAACGAAGAAGTGATTAATTCATATTTTGGAAACATCTCTTAAATATGCACTTTATTCTATTAATAGATGTGTACCTTGGTTTTTTCTTTTCTTTTTTTTGAAATAAGTCAGCCTCAGTTTTCCCTGTTTTGAGCAAATACTGATTAAGTGAGTGTAAATCATTACAGCAGGATATGAAAGAATTTTTTTCGAATTTATCATTTAACATCTCTGAGATGAAAGCCTTAATCCTTTTAAAATGATTTTACTAAATTGTTTTATTTGATTTCACATGTCTCATATTTGTAAAATTGATAAAATATATTCATATTGATAAAATTTTATAATTTTTTGTCACTTCATAATGTGCTTAGCTTTGAAATTTTGTACATTTTTGAGTTCTTAAAGAGGATACAATATTGTCCCAAAAGTAATATCTGCACATAGTTAGTATAGCCCAGAGGTGAAATAGGCGCTTGGAAAGCACTAAGTCGGAGGGTTCGAATCCCAGCCAAGTTGTATTAATTTAAAGATTGGGCTTTAATTTGTCTTTCATATTATTCCTTTATTAATGTTGTTGAAAATTTGTAGAACTTTCTATGACTTTCTTCATAATTCTAGATAATTCTGTAAAAGTACAAATTCTAAATTCCAGAAGTAGTAGGATCAATTTTTCACCTACATATTGCTTAAAGCTAATAAACTTGATATAGAATTACACAGTGATTTGGATTTGCTACAATCTGCATCTCCGTGACGATATTTAAGTTTTAAAGTTTAATTCTGAGAAGTTTAATGGAATTTCCGGTAGCATACAAATGTCGCCTCAATAACAAATTTGATAAAGAAAATTATTTCATAGTATTTTCTGAAAATTCTGTAATAAATATAATAATGAATTACAAATTTGATACAAAAAAGTGAAAAATAATGAAAGTAAAAAAATATCTTAACACATAAATAGGTATACTTCGAAAACTATTTTTAACAAATTCATTTAACTCGACTACATTTTTGTATTTAATGCTTCATTTATTTCCTGTCGCACAAGATATCAGAAATTTTGTTACTTGTGTTCTAGATAACAGCTCAATAAATTTATATTTTCATTACATTTATCAGCTAATCGACTAATTTGAGTCCTATTTTATGAGCGCCATCTACTGCAGAATTGGAGAAATAAAATTATTTTGAAATTTCTATTATAATCGAATGTAAAACAATACAAATTAAAAATCGTTATAAAATATTTATCATAATAAATTATGAAATAATTTGATATTAAACAGTAAAAAATTATAAACATAAAAAATTTCAAACACTTGCTATTTATTAGAGAATTAAAAGACTGAAATGGTTTTTTGAAATCAAAAATGAATGTGAAAATAAAATAGTAAAAGCTATTAGATACTAAAAATAATTCATGAAGAAATAATTCCACAATGAATATAAGAAAGAAATTTCCATAATATGTATGAAAAATTTTAAATATATATATTAAAATAATTTTCCTTTCTTAACTTATTTCTATTGGTTTCTGAAACTGAACTTTTTAACTCTCAACATTTTGATAAAATCAGTGACGGGTTTAATAATTTGTGGCCTTAAGCAGTACACATTATGAGGCCTTCTAAAACTAATTCCAGTTTTCCCAATATTTCAATTTGTATGGAAAATAATTGAAGCAGTGATTCTAATAATTAAGGGAATACAACGAGAAATATAAGAACTTGATCATCTGTCCTTGATCAAATGTTAAAAATTTCCCTGGGTAATTGCTTTATCTGTTTTGTTTAAAGTACGTCTCTAGATGAAATAATTATTTAATGTTTTTAGCAGATAATTTTTCAAAAGTCTTTACTTTAATTTAACTTTTTACATTACTTCACTTTATATATTTAGTAAATCTTTTCTGAAATTCACCATTTTCAAGAAATAGATAACATAAATGTTTAAATGGGAGATTTGGACTTTACTCCCTTTTGAACTAAATTAATCTTCAATGTGTACAGTATGTATAATTTTTAAAAAATTGTCGTGAATCGGTCACTATCCCGCTTAGAAGGTAGTGGAAGTTTAAAAGGGAGATGAAATTTTTGTGTATAATCTATGGTTTTCATTGACTTAATTGAGTAATTTTGTTTTGTGAGAATTAACTAGATAATATTTTATATTTCAGATTTATGAATTCATCGCTGTGAAGCTCACTGAATGGGGTAAGTATATTCGCTTAAGTATAATAAGATTCTGATGTAATACTTTTATTAGAGGCTATGCAAGAAAGTTTAAGGGAGGCCCTTCTCTCTGGTCTATCAATAGTTTCAGTCCTGCCCAACCTAGTGGCTTTCGAACGCCGCTTTGTCCAAACTCCGTCACTATCTATATTTAATTTCGTATGATATCTGGGAGTATCTAGATTTTAGGTTTATTTATCTAGTGTGCTAATGTTTAAACCGAAGATTTCTCAAGCAACAGAAATGAAATTAGTGACACGGTCTTGATGCTAAAACGGTAGATCAAATTCAAGGTCCAGTCTTCAATAAAAAGGAGTTCAAAATGTATATTCAGTTTTCTTCTTGATATGGCGAAATTTATCATTAAAACATCATAATTGTACTATATTAGTATATTGAAAAGTTAAAGATAGAATATCGTCTCAAATTAAGTTTCTTTGAATTTAAATGTTTGAAATTTATATTTATTGAAAGAACTGGCATTAAAATTAAAAAAATTATCTGTTTTTTAAAATCATGAATCATCTTTCTTTATAAGTAATCATAAATAATTACTTATTATTGTGAAAGCTTGATTTTAAAAATTAATAAAATTTCAATCAGATATGAAAGATGTATTAAATAAAACATTTATTATATTTTAAATATAAATATTGAGAATATATAAGTTATACCAGTTTATTTAAATGTTTTTATTGAATTCAAGGTTATAAAACATATGTATAGCCAAATCATATATCATTCGATTTGTATAATCAAATATAATTATAGCTTGCTTCGAAAAATTTATGTAGAAGAAGAGACAAATTTAATTAATTTATTGATTTCAACATTCTTCGAAATCGATTACATTTACTTTAGCCAAACATCATTCGCATTTTTCATGGCTGAGGTTGATGTTCAGAATTTCTTCGTAAAATCATTTTATGTTAATGGGAAAAATTTAGCGATTGTTTGTCCTCCTTTTTCCTATTACATATGCTTGAACAAACTATTTATTATCTGAAATCAATAAATATATTCTATTGTGCATGCAAATAATTCCATGGAGACTCCGTGGAAACGATGCGTAACCATATATTTTTTAATAAATTATTGCTACAGAAGTTTGGTTCTTTGATATTTATTTTATTGGTTTTCAATAAAGATAAATATTACTTTTGTAGCAAGATTTTTATTTCAAAAACTGGGAGATGTGTCCGTCTAGAAGGGCTATTATCCTCATAAAGATATCTACAGTTAAAAAAAATTACAGTAGAAAATCTCATACACTTCGGTAGAATGCTCATGAAATTTAAAAATATATATTGTGGCGATCTGTAGATGAAAATATTATAATTAATTAAAAAAAAATTTTCTTTGTAGTGGGATCTTCTTTATTTATCATTCTCCTAATAGTTAAATAAAAAATAATCATTAAAATTTTCTTGAAACCAATAGCGATCCACTAACAGAAACAAAATACAATTTAGATAAAGAAAATAAAAAATAGCGAAAAGAAAATATAATCAACAAGTTTTAATGTTGTATCTGAAGAGAGAAAATAAGGAATCAATGTATATATTATTCCTAAGTTTAGTTTTATTCGCGCACTTGTAAATGTAAATAAATGTCACAGCTAACAGTCTTAGCTTTCTTTAAACAATAAAGAAAGCCAAGATCTGAGCATCCGATAATGACTCGAATAAAAGAAACGGCAATATTTTTAAACTCTGCCTAGGGTCATAGACAATTGTAGACGACGATTATATATATATATATAATATAATAATTTTGCAGATGCATGACCGAAAAGAAGAAACCTTTGAAACTTTGACCGATTTATTTCACCACAGAAGGCACATTATGCGCAAGACTGACGTGAGAGAGAGAGATATCTGTATGCATTGCGATTCGAGAGCAAAATGATATAAATTAGAGTATATAAGTGATATAAATATAGTAAGCTGTACTCTCTCTAAAAATAGTTTCTTTAATGCCGAAAAGTCTCAAGGAAATATATTCAACTCATTAACGTATGCCGAAATGTCTCGAGGAGATATATTCAACTCATTAATGTATACATTATACGACCTCTAAAATTAACAATATTTTCAACTACTTCTTCACCGATGACACAGCCATCTTTGTTTAATGGATACGATAGAATACGTCAATATAACGCTCCAACGAAGTCTTAGTGAAATCAGAAAATAATCTCTCTTTGGCTTGTCGCTGAAAACTCATTTAGTTAGATGCCGAAGGACATTTCCAAAAAAGAATTATAAGTCCTTAGTTTCTTTGTAAACAACTTTTCCTACCGTAAAGAAATTAAATAACATGGCTTAGTTTTTGAAAGCAAGCGTAATTCCAAAAATTACAGTATTTCGATATAACTTCCAATAAATTTTAGATAAAAGTACATTTAATATTTCCATTAATAGGCCGATATTCATCACTTTCATTATATAGCTAAGTTCTTGTCTTCAAAAAAATATACGATCTATTTTATTTACGCTTCAATCTATCATGAAGCCTTCTGCTAAAACGCGCGTTAAGAAAATTCATATTATGCAAAACAGAATCTTCATAAATCCGCTGTGACTCATATGCAAGATAATCAATATAAGGATTTTAAAAATATCAAAAATCAGAGATCAAATTAAAGAATTTTCTAGGAAATTTTTAAGTCAATTAAACTGCAATAAAAAGCTACCATAAAAGATCAAATCCAATTTACTTACAACTACAGAAAATATTCCAATCCATACCTATTACTAAGTTGAGTATCTACATTTTCTTGATGATTTTTTACTCTCAATTTGAATAGTATTCTTACAGTAATGCTGAATTTACACTCAGGCAGCTATAAAGCGGCCAGTAGGCAACGCATGCGCAGAAAGGGGCTGATTTATTTTTGCTACAATTTCATAAGATCAATTTAGGTATTCCATGTTTAGCTATAAAACGCCATTTAGGCGTCCCTGAATTTTACGTTTTAAAAATAACCCTATCAAAGTGATGGATATTTATACAAAGGAATCTGGTAAAATAAAGAAAAAAGGTCAACATCTCTAAATTTGAAAAACTATAGGAAAGAAATAGCAAATGAAATGAAAACACGATACCTCGCATCAAAAAGAACAAAGCACAAAAAATGTCGAAATTAATCTCTGATAAGTGATCAGTTTTTTTCATGCCCTGCCCCGCAAAAAACAACACCGAAATCTACAAACGCATGCGCAGTAAGAAAATATAATAATAAAGCGGCATGTTGTTATTCCAATGGGACATTTACTTGCCGTTCACCGTACAGTATTTTTCAGTAATTCTACGTATGTTCTGCCTACTGGTCGAGTGTAAACCCGGAATTATCCTTCAGTTTTTATGTGTATATAGATACCTTTATTGGCTCATAAGTAATCACCATTAGAAATAAAAAGGAAATTTAAAATAATGTCGAAACCAGAAAAAAGTAAGCTGTTAAACAAATTCAACAATCAATAATTCAGCAAATAAATTTGCGGAATTTAAAATGGTAGTAGAATCATTTACTTCAAGTAAAATTTCTGATAAAATATCTTCTGAAAACATCGAAATTAAAATCTAAAAAGTCCGTGGTGAACTGTTAATGGAAAAAGCATCTCTCATTACAATATTTTATAAAATACGATAGTACATTTTTTTTTGCAGAATCACAGTTTGTTATATTTGTTTTTGATGAAAAATGTTGTTGAGAAGAATGTTCTCGAGAAAGCCACTAGAATTTTTTTTATCAATACAATGCATAATTTAGTCTGTATTATCTCTTTCTTTCAGAGAACCATCAAACACAAAGTGAATATAACGATGCCCTAGTAATAAAGCTGTTTGCATTTCAATTTGCGAATACTTATGCATCATTGTTTTATACAGCATTTTTCAGACAAGTGAGTAAATGAGAAAACTATTTTGAAAATCTTTTGAATCATTTAAAAAATTCTAATATGATAATTTATATCTATTTAAAATCTCATTTGTAAATTTATAATTACAAATACACCTCTTTATTACAAAAGTTGCCAGACCTATGGTTCATATACTTAATACTTGATGATACTTTTACTTAAAAAATGGAAATTAACATACATGATTTATGTGGAAAGGTATTTTTAAAAACATGTTACTTTGATATTTATGATTCATTTGTATTTTTATATTAATTATCTTGTATATTTTTTCGCTTTTGTTTCTTATGATGGCGCCCAGACTACAATATTATGTTTTAGGTCAAAAAAAGATCAATTAAAAAATATTTTGTGTGGTAGAAATCTCATGAATAAGTTCAAAACGGTTAATTTATGTCAGTGTTTCTCAACTTTTTAGTATTCACGGCCCAATTTTCAATCATAATTTTCATTGCGCCCCCCTCTCTCCACCACATACAATAAAATGTATACAATAATAATGTATTTTGAGTATTTTGGAGCTAACCCTACACTACAACCTTAATTTTAAACTTTACAAATTATTAAGAATACGGAAATTTATTGACATTTTGCAACCCCGATCTTCAGCATTGAGAAAACAAGAATCCTATGCCTTTTTATTGCTATTGTGCCCCGCCATGTCGGGCATTCTCACGGTTTCGCGAGAAGTTTCGATTTGCCTGGTCAGCTTAAAAGTTAAGTTAGGAACGGTGCGCAGATGTGAACAAATGTTTTCTCAAAAGGAGAAGGAGCAAGTTGTATGACGCCAATTTCAATTCCAGACAATCTAATTCGAGTCGATTCTTCTATCGCTATTGAATCTATTCTGAATATGTGTGTTATATCTATTTTTGTGTAATTGCAATTCACCGTATTAAATATTCATAGCAGCAGATTTATGCAGAATCATGGATAAATTTTTAAGCCGGCGTAAGCGAGCATTAGACGATAGACAAGCATCAACAAGTACACAGACGAGCGTGGTTCCGAAAATAAAATCAAGAAAATATTCTCAAGAATACTTAAATTTTGGATTCACTAGTACTGAAGTAAATGAAGAAAGGCCCCTGTGTATCATTTGCTCAAAAATGTTGGCAGCAGACAGCATGAAACCTAATAACTTAAACGACATTTGGAAACGCTTCATAGTGAGTACGTAAACAAACCCAGAGAATTCTTCGAATTAAAATTAAAATCATACGAAAAGCAAAAATCATTGTTTTGAATGAATGTCTGTGAATGAAAAAGCTTTAATTGCCTCTTACAAAGTTTCATATAAAAAGGCCTGATGTAAAAAACCTCACACCATTGGTGAAGAGCTTATTTTGTCAACCTCAATTTAAAACAATTGCAGTCTATACCTCTTTCAACTGATACTGTTGCCCGTCGAATTGCTGATATATAGCTGAAGATGTAAGGTGTCAGCTTTTGTTGAAGTTATGTGACAAATTGTTTTCAATACAACTCGATGAGGCAACAGATAGTAATAAAGATGCTCATTTCATTGCCTGTGTTAGATTTTGACATTTGTCAGTAGTGGAAAAATTACTTTTCTGCAAACCAATAGAACACAAAGCAGCAGCACCCGCATTATTTGCTATCTTAAATGATTTTATGGACGAGGCAAACATAGAATGGAAAAATTGCGTCGGAATATGCACCGATAGTGCTCGTTCCATGTCCGGAAGATTCCAAAGTATTCAAGCACTTGTGAAACAAAAATCGCCACAGTGCGTCTGAACACATTGCATGATCCACAGAGAAGCTGTGGCTTCCAAAGAAATGGGTTCTGGTTTGGATATTGTGTTAACTACGGTTGTAACAGTAGTAAATTATATAAAAATGAGAGCCCTGAAATCAAGAATCTTTTCCTCACTTTGTAAAGACATGGGTGCAGTACATTCAGCGTTACTATTTTATTGCGAGGCAAGATGGTTCACACGAGGGAAATTTTTGAAACTTGTTTATGAATTAAGAGAAGAAATCGCCGTTTTCCTAGAAGAAGAAAATACACGGGAGCTGAGAATATTCGCGATAGTTTATTTGTGATGAAATTGAGCTTCATGGTCGACATATTCGAGAAATTAAAAAAACTTGAATCTTCAACTTCAAGGAGCAAATACATATATATTGGATACGAGTGATAAAGTTAATGCTTTTTGTTGGAAATTGGAATTGCGGAGCAGAAATTTAACTGCGGAGCAGAATTTTAAAAAACTTAACAATGTTTGCAAATTTGAATGATTGTATTAAAACTTACAAGGCTGAAGAACAACATGTAAAAGTTGTTTTTGTACCCATTGAAAATCATTTAGCAATGCTAGCAAAGGATTTTAAAAAAGTACTTTCTTGCTGACGACAAACTGATATCAAGTTACAAGTTGGTGAGGGATCCATTTCAAAATACTCCCAATGGTCTCTCAATTGAAGAGGAAGAAACCTTCATAGACTTCACAGCAAGCGGCGAAACCAAAAGACAATTTAGTAATAAATCACTCTTTTCACTAAAAACAAGGGCATTTCGCATTCTACTACCATTTTTAACATCTTACATTTGTGAAACAGATTTCCTGTGGTGGCTTCTTTGAAGACAAAATATAGATTTCAGCTAAATACAGAAAAAGAACCGAGAGTATCTATTTCTAATATTAAACCCTCCTTCGAAAAACTTTGCTCTACAAGACAGGCCCAAGGAAGTCACTAATAATTATTAAATTTGTTTTTAATTTAGTAAGTTATTTTAATTTAATAAGTTAATTATTAAATATGTCGAAAGGTATTTTGTATTGTATGTGTGTGTGTTCTTTTCCTTTCAGTCACTTAATCAATTTTTTAAAATAACATTTTCTTTTGGATATGCTCGCGCCCCCCCATTAATGTTCTCGCGCCCCCCTAGGGGGGCGCGCCCCACAGGTTGAGAATCACTGATTTATGTAATTTACGATTAAAAAGAAGGGATGAAAGTATGCATCCGATAAAAAAATACAATGCTTAATGCCTATCAACAAATAATAGGTTTCTTAAATAATGCTTTCTTCTATGATAATAATTAAAAATTAATATTATACTATATTAATACTGTTAATGAAATTCAGCTAAAACTATTCCTTACACCAAAAGTTAGGGTTAATTAAGTCCGTAAAGTCAACGGATTCACTTGTTTTAAGAGTATAGCAACAAATCAACTTGCCTCAATGGCAAATGGCATTTATTAAATACGAAGACATAAATACATAGATGACAAATACACAGCCGATACGTACACTAGTAATACACAGCAGTACACTTAGAATAAATATCAATCCACTGATAGTAATCGGCAGCTAACAATAATCTCTACGCAAAAGCTTAGCAGGAGGAGGGCATCTACGTAGCTATCCTCTACAGTCTCTCCAAACACCTGCAATTATCTACTGTCTCCTCGCATTATCTGTATCTTCCGCCTCATTGATTTACAAATGACTATTCCACACAAGACTCAATGCTGCTTCTATAAAAAAAAACTTAGCAATCCGGCACACAGCTCAATTCACCAATCGCTTGAGCTGTACTCAACGTATGTGCTTCGCTGGACTGATCCAATTTTTTTCTCCGTTGATTTGCTATGCTACTCTGTACCACTACGTTAAACGGTTTTTCTTACGATGGAATTAATTTTGTAGCGAAGCAACAACAGATTTGTAACAATTAAACTTGATATTCTTATTAAGAATCAATTAGTATTAGTATATAGTGAAATAGGTCAAATCATCTTACTGATGTTCATTAATAATAATAAATTATAATATTTGCTACTATATATTATTATCATTTATTACATTATACAGCCCATCTATGTTTTATTCCGATGTGAAAATTTTACCTACTAATAGAAATAAATATCAATTTAATGTTTTTTTTAATTTAAGCATTCCATTTATAATGCACTGATTCTTAAATTCATAGTTGGAAAATGCCTTTATTGTGAGATATATATTTTTGATTCTTAAAAAAAGTAGTATAAAAATTTTAAAATGTTCAAAATACCTATTCTATCATGTGAATAACAACATCTTAACTAAGGTATGCTTGATTAAGGATGAGTTTTATAATAGTGGGATGGTTAAATCTTTTGATTGTAATTTTGTATTTTAAATTGTTTAGGAAATAACTTACATAGCTGTTTTCTATCTTTGCTTAGGATTTCGGAGGTCCGAAAGGAATCTTAGGACTGGACAAGAAATACACTGACAACTGTGGACATAAAGATAATGACAATTGTATGTCATTATTGTCCTTTCAACTCTTGGTTCTGATGATCGTAAAACCATTTCCAAAATTTGCCAAAGACGTCATTTTCCCGTGAGTCTATTAATTCGTTTCTATATATCTATCTAGATTGCTGGAAAAAAATGAGGCCATAAACTCTTTGGATTGTTATAAATTCTATTAATAGAAATTAAATTTCCTTTCTTCGCAACAGGATTTTTCATAAATGTTTAAATAAACATCTGCTTAGTTAGTCCTTTTTTAAGCTAAATATTTTTAAAATTTTAATTTTTTAAAAAAGGGTTTTATTAGTGTATTGAAAATGAAGAACATTATTTTAAATCCAAAATCCTAAAATAGAAACCAAAATAATTTTAGGCTCATAAAGAAAAGCTTTAAATAAATTTGAATCGAAATCACATTTATCATTATTTAAAAACTTATATAATGAACGATTCGGACTTCAGATATTTATTGTGGTTTACAGCCTTCTCCATATGTTTTTATGGTCCTTTATCAATGAAGAATAACACACAACTTCATCCA